>JAKUAA010000033.1:0-89663 GCA_030579055.1 Candidozyma chanthaburiensis
TCTTCTCAATTCCAATACCACGAAATTGACGATGAATAGCATTGTCAAGATCCTTGATCTCTCGGCCCTTCATGCACTGCACGAGGTCTCGATAGACCATTTTGGAACTGACAAATCTGTTCATGCCCATTGCTCTGGTTATCAAGTCAAAGTGATAAAATCCTTGTGCGTAGGTGAAAAACGGCAACTTTTCTCGGAAAGCTTTCCAATCAACTCCCTTCATGGTGATACCTAAATATTTTATATCAGCCGATGATATGGTACGTTTTGGATAAATCAACCAGGGTTGATCCAAGAGTATATAACGATCACTGAATCCTATTAGCTTCGATTTTAGAAAATTGACTTTGCTATTGCTAGCTTTCTCATATTTGGCAATCAATTTCTTCATATTCATGTAATCTCCACGATTCCGAAGGTAGATGTTGACGTCATCAGCAAACGCATGATACTTCATATTCTCAATCTGGATGTTTTCATACCACAAGGGGATGCCTCTGATCTGTTTGGCAACCATGTTGAGGAATGGTTCCAACGCTAGATTGAAAATTAAAGGAGAGAGCGGGTTTCCTTGTTTCGTCCTCGGCTTAATTTTCTATTTGAACTAAAGGGGGGTAGAGGCCTTTTTCTGTTTTGTGTAAAATTTTTAATTGTAAATATATTGTGTTGATTTGATCTAGAGGTGGCCTGTGTATTTGTCTTGGTGTTGCAAAATAGCGTCACTACCACCTCTCTACGAATAAAAAGTGAACCCATAAATACGGCAGCCCTCCAAAATGCTCGAAAACACCATTTATCAAATAAGGCCGTTTGAACGAACCAAACAGCCAAATTTCTCTTTCCTGCCGCCTGTTCTCGTGGAAATACACTAGGGTATCTTCTCATCCTTCGCACTAGTATATTCCTCACTGATCTCCTACTCAGTCCTCTGAACCATGGCATCTGAAAGCACTACACAAGAACACAATGGGGCCCAAAATGACCCGCTTGCGATGTTCTTCGATGACAACTTTAACCCTACATCCTACGTTGACGCTCTCTTCCACTCAATCACCGGCTCCGAAAACAAGTTCTCCAAACAGCTGCTAGCGTCTCTTTCATCTACACTGCTGGACGTGATCACGCATCTAGACTACCATACAAACGAAATATCGCGTGATTTGGCATCCAAGTTCGAGACTCTTCAGGACCTCTCGCTGAATTTGGCTCCTTCTGACTCAGAAACCGCTGACTTGTCCAACAACACCAGACTACAGTACTACGTGTCAGCGTTGCACAATACTGTCGACACGCTCGAAGAAGAGCTCATTGAAGCGGGCAAGAAACTAAAGCAGGACTCGGGCAGCCAGCTGCTGGCTGTGGAATCTTTGATTTTACTCAAGAAAGTCAAGCAGAACATCAACCAAGTGTTGAAGGTGCTCCAGACGGCCCGTGATATGCTTGGCCACGACCCTTCTCTGATAACACTAGACCAATTCCAGCATCTGTTGAGTTTGCTCTTTGACTCTCTCAAAAACCAGCTACGCTCCAAGTCGGACAAGGAGCTTGAGGCTACATTGACCAGTATAGAACAACTACGGGAGCTTTCCACCGTATTCCACCAATTTTCGGCATTTGGTCCCGTGTACAGCAAGTTCATCGCCAGACTCGACTCGGAAACTCACAAATGAAACTTGAAGGAGACGATTTATAAACCACGAACCAAACAAGCAATCGACGACAATGAACGTGCACATACATAACCACATTGGTACATAACCTGTGTGTCTAATGCTATAAAAATCCGAAATCGAATAAGATGATCTCTCGTGTTTAATGCTATAATACAAAAAGCCCGCTAGCGAGACGTGCTAGGGCATGCAAACAGTTTCGTTAAGGAAAGGCAGCGAACTTCGAGAAAGCTCACTTTGTAGTTCTAGTGCCAGATGCTCCGACTTGTGACATTTGATCGACCGTTTTCAGAGCAGCAGGAGCGACTTGAGAGGGTCCTGCTTCAGGCTCCGGGTTCAGGCGCTCCGATTTTATTTCTTCGCCAGCGAGTTCAATATCCTCATTGGGGTCCAGCTCTCCCTTCTCCAAATCCCTTTCGGCGTGCTTCTTCCTGTTTTTCTTGCTCATCCACTCGAAACCAGCGTAGTAGAAGAACTGTTTTGCAAAACGGGTGGGGAAGATCTTGATAATCCAGTAATTAGGAATGATACGAATAATCGCACCAACTGGGATGGAAAGAAGACCACACACAATAGCCGTGCCCCACATGGCAGGAGTTTGGCGAGCAATGCTAAAAGCTGCACCACCCACAAACATGATGAGTACCTGAATGCCTCCGATTAAGAGCGAAATGACGACGAAGTACCAATTTCTGAACAAATGCTGGAAGAAATTCAAATTCTCCATAGTTATACGGTCTCTGATGTTTCTGACATCATCACACTCGTCAAGCTTTCTGGTGACAAACAACTTCCAGAATTGCAACCAAACAAAAGTATTGAATGTCATGGCATCAAGCTGCTTGTCCTCATGATTGTTGAGATCTCTGTTGCCGAAGAAAATCTTGTGTCCACCAAAATGCAAAACAAATGTGATAATCAATTGGTTGAGGGACTGTCCAATGATCATTTTCCACATGGATACACTAATCAAGGGCATAACTCTACCGGCAGGCTTTCTGTTGAGTAAAGCATCGTCCGGCTTGTCGGTAGCCAAAGCTAAAGCAGCCAAAGTGTCCATGATCAAGTTAACCCACAACAATTGCACTGCTGTCAAGACGGAATCACCATTAGAGGAAGCAACAGCCGAGACGAAAGTCAAAACACAGGCGGTTATGTTCACGGTCAATTGGAACTGAATGAACTTCTTGATGGATTCCGCAACCGTACGACCCCATTTAATGGCTTGCACAATATCGGTGAAATCGTCTGTCATCAAGATAATGTCGGAAGCTTCTCTAGCAACCTCAGTACCACTGATACCCATGGAGAAACCTACATCAGCCAATTTCAAAGCTGGAGCATCGTTGGTACCGTCACCAGTAACAGCCACAACTTCACCTGCCTTACGTAAGGTGTCAACGAGAATTCTCTTATCCTCGGGTTGCGATCTGGCTAACACACGTAAGCTGGGAGCAATTCTGGTTCTTTCTGCTTCGGATAAAGCCCTGAAGGCAGGTCCTTCCATGTATGCGTAAGGGTTAGAGGAGTCAGCAGGGGTGAGGATGTTGCAGGCTCTAGAGATAGCCTTTGCAGTGTTAAGGTTGTCACCAGTGACCATCTTGACGTTGACACCGGCCATCTTACACTGTTTCACTGCCTCATCCACACCCTTCTTGAGGGGGTCCTGAATACCAACCAAAAGGTCCATCGTGAGAGAATCAACATTGTCATGAGGGGAAGCGTTGATATCCAAGAGCATTTCCGTTTTGGCCTGGTTGTCACGTTCAGGGTCCTCCATGCCCTTAGGAGGCCAGCTTTCCAAGCCGACAAAATCCTTGTGGGCAAGAATAATGGCACGCAAGGCCGCGTCAGCATAGCTGTCAATGGTGTTGAGTACATTGTCTCTATCCGCTCTGGTCATGACCTCAGAGTTACCTGCAGCGTCCAAGTGATGGGAACAGTTTTTGAAAACAATCTCGGCGGCACCCTTGGCGTAGAGACGGTAACCGTTGGGAATCTTCATCACAATACCCGACCATTTACGAGAACTTTCAAATGGGATCACGTCCACGACGCTCTGTGAGTTGAGTTCACGCTGCTGGTCAAGTGGAACAGAGGCAAACTGACCCATGGTGTCATTTGCCATAATCAACAAGGCTGCCTCGGTTTTGTTACCCAAGTAAGGCTCTGAAACCAAGCCGAACTCCTGTATGTCACGCTGACGCTTCTCGTTCTGGTTAGAAAGGATGTGGGCGATAAGACTCTGCTTCTTGGGCTTGATGCGGACGTTCTTGGCTTTCTCCTCGTCGTAGTCGGGGTTGTCGAAGGCGGTGGAGTTGCTGATGATGTTTGGAACTATCACGTTCTTGATCTGCTCGGGAACACGGGCAAACATGTCTGTGGATCTCTCGCTTGCGGTGACCTCGGCATTGTGGGTGTCGTCGAAACGGTGCTCCTCGTCAATGTAGCCTGTAACGATTCTCATACGGTTTTCGGTCAAAGTGCCTGTTTTGTCCGAACACACGGTGGTAGCACCACCCATGGTTTCACACGAACGCAACACACGGACCAAGTTACCGTTCTGAGCCATACGAGTGGTTGCAAAAGCCAAGGCGAGAGTCACCGCAAGCGGAAGACCCTCGGGAACAGCCACAACCACAATGGTGATGGCCACAATGAGAATGTCCAAGAACTTCTTACCCTTTTCCGTGGAAGAGATGTCGCTGAAGCGGCCGTCGCCGGTGATATTGACGCAAAAACGGATGAACAAGACGATGAAAAGCACCAAAGCGGCCAAAAGACCGTATTTCGAGATGCCCTCCGCCAAATTGTCCAACCGCTCTTGCAAAGGCGTGACGCCGTTATCCTGGTTAAGCGAGCCCATGGTCCGGCCATGGACGGAGTGCTTGCCCACGGCGGTGACCATAGCGTAGCCCACGCCCGAGAGGATTTTGCTGCCTGAGATCATGAAGGGGTCTTTGAGTTTGACGACGGTGGAGCCGATGTCCTCGCCGGGGTAGTCGGTAATGGCGGCTTCGTAGAACAGAAGCGCCTCGTCCGCAGACTGCTTGACGACGGTGTCCAGCTCGCCTGTAAGGGCGGACTCGTCGACTTCGAGCTCTCCATTGATGAGAATCGAATCCGCAGGCACCACATCGCCTGTAGCCAAGCTGATGAGGTCGCCCACGAGAAGATCGTATATCGACAGCATCCGCTGAACGCCATCACGGACCACCACCACGTCACGGTCCTCCTTCTTCGCATTGAGCTTCGCAAACTGTCTTTCCTTGGAGTAGTCGTTGGCAGCACCCACCACCACCACAATCACCACGGCCACAATGATGGCCACCCCCTCGACCCAGTCCACCTTGGGCAACTGGTTGCCCTCGTCGTCGTACATGGGCCCGTGGCCAAACGTCTCGTAGAGGCCCAAAGCCAAAGAAACCAAGGCGGCCACGGTCAACACGATCAAGACCTTATCCTTCATGGCCTCGAAGCAAAGGCGAAAGAAGCTCTTGGCGACGCGAGTCGGGAGCCTGTTTGTGCCGTAGACGTCAGCTCTTGACGTTTCTTTCTCTGTTTCCAAACCACGGGCCAAGTCCGTGTGAAGCTGGGCCGCTAGGCCCTGGGCGCCCCCCAAGTTGCGTAGCTGGGCCATCAGCTTCGGGTCGTGGAGCTGGGAAAGGTCCCCCACGGAAAGGCCAAAACGGCGGTTCTGGAGCGGTTCGTCCGAGTGGACCGACGTGAGCAGTCGCTCGTCGTCGTGGGTTTGCGGCACCTGGAGAGACATGATGGGGAAGAAGGGCCAGCGAAGATAAGATATAGGCGATAAGGACGCAGCCACGAGCCAGGGCGGCAGGCAAGCACCAGGCAGGCGGGAGGCAGGCGACAGGCAGGCAGCAGGCTGAAGCCGTTCGCACAGCCTCGCTGCGGATGAATTAGCGAGGGAGAGGAGAGGTGAGGGAGAGGCAGGGGGGAAGAAGACGAAAGTGAAAGGAGGAGCAGGAGAAGAGCAAGAGGAGGAAAGTGAAAAGGAAGACAAAGACTTGGAGGCATTGACGGTGTTGGTTGGTTGTGGGAATTGCCGGGGTGCTCGGAAGCTCAGTGACAGATCCGGCCGCGCTGACAGATGTCAGCCGGTGTGGAATTTTTCAAGCTGCGCCCCGACTGGGAAGCAGGGACAGTAATTAGGCCACGCAGAGCAGGCCAAACGAGGCAGGCAAAGATTGAGGAATTGAGGCAGGCAGTCAGCAAAGATTAAGATTTGCCGTCAGCAAAGAATGAAAAAGGCGGTCAAATGAGAGATAGAGGCTGGGCTCGTAACAGCTTTGTTGCTGCTGGAGTTGCGCTTTCGTGCCGGTGTCACTGACACACGGTGGGCGGTTCCTAACTGTTTCTGGGGCCGGGCTTGCGTCGCACGGCTCTGCGCACCATGGCCACTGCGAGATCCCAGATCGTGGGGGCACCGTGGAGAGATTGCGCTGTGGTTTGCTCTGATTCATTGCTTTGGCGGGTGATTTTGTGATATTGTGATTTTGTTTGTTTCTTTGTTTGTTGTGTACGATTGTTGACTGGCTGTCTATTGTCAGCTTCGCCTGGTGCACCAGAAAGCCAGTGCGCTCCAACGCCCTAATTGTCAAATTGCAATGCGCCAGCGCCTAAAACCAGGCAGCTACTTTCCACTACTTTCCGTCCCTGCTGACTCGTCTGACTCGTCTGCGACGATGGCCACAAAACCGGAATTGCAATGCCCTGGCTATGCTCCTTGGGCATGGGAATGGTCATAGGATTGGATAGACTTTGGCAAAGCAGGCCACGACTAAATCCGGTTCCAGGCGGAGCTGGAGGTCTTGGGACGCAGTTGGCATGCTCGGTCGCGATGGCTGCAAACGACCCAAGAATGTCTTCTACGAGAGAGGCTTACGGCAGGCAAGTGGCATTGGCAAGTGGCATTGGCAAGTGGAAATGGCAAATCGGAATTTGGCGAATTGGCAGATGGCAAAAAGAATCGTTTGCTGTGGCCTTGACGTTCTGTTTTTTTTTTTTTTTTCTCTGCCTACCTTCCGTGGGATCATCGGTGCGCCCGCACTAAACTTCTCTTGCAGAGCCAGGGCAGACCAGGGCAGAGCCAGAGGAGAATACACACACGGCACGAGGCGGACCGAGGTATCAATTTTCATGGCTTTGTATCGCAAAATCCCTCTGTTTCTGTGTTTGTTTCCTCTTTGGTCGAACGCCAAGAAATGGCAGCTTGTCATCGGCGCTGTTGCCTGGGGTTTTCTCGTTTTTCGCTGTCAACTGCGCCCCGTTCTTATCAGCATGAGAAAGGCAGGGAAGGGAAGAGAAGGGAAGGGTAGAGAAGGGAAGGGGGACGGAAAAGTAACCATTAAAAAAGAGAAAATGACAAGTTATCAAAAAAGTAGCTGTGCTTTTAGAATATCAAGGGATTCTCCGGCTGGTAGCTGTTTTTTCGGAAGCCGGAGAGATTTGGATTCCGCAGAGGCACCGTAGTTTGCAAATGGCATGAACAAAGGACTTGGCGAGAGTCAATCCACCGGTTGCGATGAATGGCGAGTTGATTAAAGAATTTTAGGTTTTATCGAAGCGAAATTGTACATCGGTATAAATTGGCTAGAGCTGCTTCTCCTATCAAAATCCACAGCCAATCGTTCCCCCATCTCTCAAATACCCATTTCGCAACCACCGCAGCCATCACCAGACGACTCTGATTATACCACTACCAAAATAACCGCTCAAATCTAACTTATAGCTTGATTTTACCCACGGCTCCGTCTATACACCAAGCCCCTTCAGCCACGCCAGCCTCATCTTCAATCTCTCATCGTCTCTCATCACTCTACCATGGGCCAAAGGCCAAACTGAATCCACCGTCACAAACGACATCACTTCTCTTGCATAACGGCTTGTTCAAAGTCAAACAGCACGATTTCTTGGATTCCACAGAAAAGCCAGGCTATGCTCACAGCCGGAGGCTATGGCTCTTACTTGGCGAGTTAGGACCGCATGGGTGGCTGTTACTGCAAAACACGCAGGGTGCTGTTCGGCGCAAGATTTGGATAGAGTCACCACCGGAGAAGGTTTTGGGGCGATATTTCGGGGCTTGGTAAACGAGCGTTAGGAGTTTGGGCTTGGTCACGACTGGCAAGGGCTGCAAGTAGGTGAAAGATTTTTGAAGGATTGAATAAGAGCTCAGTACGTTGTCATGGGTAGATTATCATGGACGAGCAAGTATCACCAACGGTGTTGACCGTTGACGGAAATGACCATTGAACGGAATGACCATTGACGGTACTGGACGTGGAACAATGGACGAAAGCAGCCAGATTCATTCGTTGTGCCCATGGATGAAGTGAAGTCAGTGCACGGAATGTGCAGATATCTCTGGCAGTTGGCTTGTGACTGGTTTTTTTGTCCTTCGTCTACAATTCAAGTCGCTGTGATGTCTGGACTAGGAACACTTTCGAAAGGGTCTTCACTGCATCACAAATCTGGTTGTTTTTCAAATGATCACAAGCTGAGGCGAATATGATGGCCTATTGTGAATGAAAGTGGGTTTTTTGATGAAGACTACCCTGAGGGTGTCGAATCCTGCCAATCTTTCTCTGTTAAAGAGACTTAGTTGAATAGTTATTTTGCTGAAGTAGACGTCTGAGAGGGTCAATCCATCTTAAGCAAAAGTCTACGAGTGCCCACAGGAGAGCTTTCATTAAAAGTTTAAGAGAAGTATACAATTTGCAAAACAGAAGCTACATGATCCACACTCCGGTCCTTTAGGATGGCTGCAAATGCCGAGGCCCCGCCTTTGAACCTAAGAAGGCTGACAAGCTTCAATCAGCAAGTTCTTTTTCTGGAATTTCATGTGCCTCTATTTCTTCTATGTGATACCCTTCATGAATTACCCCCTTAGTGTAGTCACTCCTGCCTTTCGTGATTCTCATCATACCTCAACCACCAGGCTTGAGGTTCGAAGCCCAGCGCTTTGTTTGGGATAGGGACCATCAGGTTCGATATAGTGCAATGAGATGGTGACATTGCCCTCATTTCCTACTGGAATCAAAACGTAGCTCTGATTCTGGAGAGATTCACAGACTGAACGGCTTTTTTTGCCATAAGATCGAGGGCTTTGGGAGAGCACTTTATTTTCACGAGATATTCAATATCATCCCTCGCCCAATGCTATACCCTATAGCGAGCCTACAACAAATTAAGGTTCTCAATAAAGAAACTTTGTGAGACCAAAGAATCTTATACATCCCAAATTGGGTAGCTAAACAATACACATCCCGTAGCTTGAATCTAGCTGAGAGACCACTGGCTTTGATCTACAAAACTGCTGATGGTACGATGCTTTCAGAATACCACCACTGGTTTATTAAATTCAAGAAAGCTTAATTCCAAATAAACTTTCCAGAAAAATGCTATCTCCAAATCGCAAATTTTTCATTCCAATCTCTCTACACTTACTTATCCAAGTTTCCCTGATTCTAACCACTACTCGCAGACCGGCCTCGGAGTTGCGCGCCTTGCAGCCGATGGAAAATACTATATTCGGAGAGTTCCGTAACGATGAAATTCGTAGATTGAGTGACTGCAGGAGGATTACAAGTCTCACTGAGTTAGGAAAGAACAGTCAAACCTTGGTTTCGTGGCCGAATGACGCCTACGGCGTTTGAAGTCCGAGCACGTGACAAGCACGTGACACATCACATTCCCAAAAAACCCAGTTGCGTCCTCCTCCAGCCGAATTGACTGGTACTGCCAGAGCCCTAGAACAAGCGAGAAAGCTCTCTTTTTCCTGAAAACCCGAAACTCCCCACCAACCGTCCATCAGCTGATTACTCATCTCGTCCACGTGACCGCATTAAGTGTGGCTCGCATTGGGCATCGTGGTTATATGCACTCCCACAATGCAAAAAGAAATCCCACAGAAAAAACCGTGGCGCTATAAAACCTCTGACAAATCGTCAAACTACATCTTCCTAAAAACCACAAATGACCGTCGACTCAAACACCAACTACGGCTTCGGCACCAGAGCCATCCATGCAGGCGCCCCCATTGACCCCCACACGGGCGCTGTCATTGAGCCCATTTCTTTGAGTACCACCTTCGCTCAACTGGAACCATCTAAGCCAATTGGTATCTACGACTACTCGAGGTCTGGAAACCCCAACAGAGACAATTTCGAAGCTGCAATTGCCTCTTTGGAGAAGGCCAAGCACGCGGTCGCCATTGCCTCCGGTTCTGCCACCACTGCCTTGATTCTCCAGTCTTTGCCTATTGGATCCCACGTTGTTTCAGGAGGAGACGTCTACGGCGGTACTCACCGTTATTTCACCAAGGTGGCCAACACCCACGGTCTTGACATTGAGTTTGTGCACGATTTGCAAAAGGACTTGGAGGCCTCGCTTAGAGAGGACACTCAGCTTGTGTGGCTCGAGACTCCATCCAACCCTACTCTTTCTGTGACCGACATTTCGGAGGTCGCTACCATTGTCAAGGAGCACAACAAGAAATACAACAAGAACACTCTTTTGGTTGTCGACAACACCTTCTTGTCGCCATACGTGTCCAACCCATTGGTTCACGGTGCTGACGTTGTGGTGCACTCCATCACCAAGTACATCAACGGCCATTCTGACGTGGTGGGTGGTGTTTTGGCTACTAACAGCGACGCCTTGCACGAGAAGTACCGTTTCTTGCAGAACGCCATTGGCTCTGTTCCTTCGCCCTTTGACTCCTGGTTGGCTCACAGAGGTCTTAAGACCTTGCACTTGAGAGTCAGACAGGCCGCCTACACTGCCCAGAAAATTGCCGAGTACCTTGCCCAGCACGAGTCGGTTATTTCTGTCAACTACCCCGGCCTCAAGTCCCACGCCAGACACTCTGTCGTGCTCAAGCAGCACCGTGACGGTCTTGGCGGTGGTATGATCTCTTTCAGAATCGCTGGTGGTGCTCAGGCCGCTTCTGTTTTCACCTCGTCGACCAAGCTCTTCACTTTGGCCGAGTCTCTTGGCGGTATCGAGTCTTTGATCGAGGTTCCTGCCATCATGACCCATGGTGGTATTCCCCAGGCCGAGAGAGAGAAGGCTGGTGTTTTCGACGACTTGATCAGAGTGTCTGTGGGTATTGAGGAGACCGACGACTTGTTGGCTGACATTGAGCAGGCCTTGAACAAGATCAAGGCTTAATAGAGTTGCCTGTACGGTATTAATAATAAAGGACGGAATAGGATTCTGTAGCTGGTTGGTGAACGTCAATGGAGCGTAGGAAGAGTAGTATTGAGCCCCATTAGATGCGTCAAGAGTTTGATATTGCTCGGTGCATTTGATTGAGAGGAGTGGTGTTTATTCTGAAAAAGTGATATCAGACTAGGAGTATTTCGGTGTCCTCACTGTTCTGAAGGTTTCTTTGAAGCCGCATAATGCCTCATTTTGACAACCAGGATGACCGAAAACGGAGAAAATAGAATAGATTTTGCCGTTCTTTGGCAATATCGCAGGAAGTTCCCTTCATGTTGACTGAGCAGGAGAGAAACACCATATATCACAGACGACCGTTTTTTCAAGCAAGAGGGATTCGTCCTTTGAAGCGGTCATATTCTACCTGTTGTAGATTACAAGTAAGGGTTTTTGAAATGGCCTGAGGTGATACAATACTTTGTTAGCAGTTATGCATTGCGCTGCCACTTGAGCCAAGAGACCACGGTACATCCAAGTAATTGGCGTCACAAGTTAAAGAAGAAATAATAGAGAGACGACACGATCGCTTTGATCTGGAAGAAAGCTTGGTGAAAATTGGAATACAAAATACTTCGGGACTATTCCATTTAGGTCACTATGACATTCCACGAACGGCTCAATGGAGCCAGCCAGCTCTCTGAATACCTAGGAATTCACAGCTTATGAAATTGGCAAGCCAATTAAAAGATGTGTCCAAGAAAAGACATAGAAATTATTGATAAATGAGGGCCGTTAAAGCGGTTTATGAGATAGCTATTTGTACCATTTAGCATTGAGAGGCCACACAGCAGCTAGCACTGATAAGCCGAAGAGAATGTGCAGAAATTGTTGAAACAGGTACGAGGGATTCGAAGAAGAGAAATGTAGAATAAACTTGAATTGGTAGATGTGTGGCCTGCTTGAATTTTGATGAAATGCTTTTCTTTTGAGATGCTTTCGTCTTGAAATACGCTTCCGTTGAATAATGAGTCCTCAAAAATCTTCAAGTAATGAATCTTCAAAGGTACGCTTTTGTGTGAAGAACGCTTTGACTGGCTCTTTTCCAGACATTGCTGTTTATGATTGGATATTCTAGCTGGCTCACCTACTTCCAATTGGCCACTCCCATTTCCCCAGCTCTGACCCTTAACACCAACCTACTATTAATGAACGGCTAATGAGACTTCACTTCATTTCTTGGGCCTTTATTATCTCCCCTCTCTCAGTGATTGTGACCAGCTTCAGACTTCGAACTCCATGGTTTCCGTGCTCCTTGACAACCCGGCCTTCCTCTTATTTTTAGAAGAGGAGAATTAATCACTGTATCCTCCAGGGCCCCAGAATTCAGATCGTGTTTCAATTCCATTCACTCATATCACCCAAATCTCGCATCGCTGGCACCCGAACCACTCTTCAAGTGCAGCTTCCAGAAACGCCAACTTTTTGATCACTTTACAAAACTCTTTCCTCTCATCAATAATTATCAGCTTCCATAAATTGAGGACAATTTTTTGAACGACCTGCCGGGCCCAACGGCTACACTAATCACTTTGTTCTGATTGGCGAGAAGCGCTTTTTGCACCCACTTGATGCACACAAGCGCCCAGCACACACAGACTTCTCTAGAGACATATGCCACCCCAGAAAACGTAACCACCCGATCCGGCGAAGTTTGAAGCATTTGGAAAGCGTTGACGGCGGTATCGGAATATGGCCAGGTCACGTGACCAAATTCGAAAAGCTTCAGTTCGCCGAAAAGGCCGATTCTAGATACCAAGGCAAGCACCCTGGTACCAGCTTACCTCCATATTATACCCGCTTCCTGGTGGCTGCCTCGCACGGAAGTCAAAGCGTCGTCTGGCTTGAGGTTGCGTCCTGCACACAACCAAACAGCTTGGCCAATCGCGGCACTTTCTTTTAAACTATTTCCTCAGTTCTCAATAGTTGAAAAAAAAAAATAACCTACCTTCCCACCAACACAGGTCTTCAATCGCCAATTCACATTCTTTTGGATTCGTGTGGACTCGTACTACTGCAACGCCGCGCCCATCACAAGTCTAAAACCCCGCTTTCGTGAGGCCTTTGCTAGCTCATAAACACTGATCTCAAGCAAAAAGACCGTCCCGAAGCTTTCCGAAACAAACCCCTAATTTCTTTGCACATATTCATCCAGCATGTTCAGAACGGCATCTAGAGTTGCGTCCAACAAGGTTGTGATGCTGACTGTCGCTGGGGCCGGACTTGGAGCCTCGTACATTCTTTACCAGGACTCCATGACCGCTTCAGCCATGACTGCTGCTGAGCACGGACTCCATGCTCCAGCTTACGACTGGCCTTCCAACGGCATGTTCTCCACATTCGACCATGCATCCATCAGAAGAGGTTTCCAGGTGTACAGAGAGGTGTGTGCCTCTTGTCACTCTTTGGACAGAATTGCCTGGAGAAACTTGGTGGGTGTTTCCCACGCCACGTCTGAGGCCAAGGCCATGGCCGAGGAGCTCGAATACGACGATGAGCCCGATGACGAGGGTAAGCCCAGAAAGAGACCCGGTAAGTTGGCTGATTACCTCCAAGGTCCATACGAGAACGAACAGGCTGCCAGAGCTGCTAACCAGGGTGCCTTGCCTCCTGATTTGTCCTTGATTGTCAAGGCCAGACACGGCGGTGCTGACTACATCTTCTCTATTTTGACTGGTTACCCAGAAGAGCCTCCAGCTGGTGTTGTCTTGCCTGCTGGCTCCAACTACAACCCATACTTCCCTGGTGGCTCGATTGCCATGGGCAGAGTGTTGTTCGACGACTTGGTGGAATACGAGGACGGCACGCCTGCCACCACCTCGCAGATGGCCAAGGATGTGTCTCATTTCTTGAACTGGGCCTCGGAGCCTGAGCATGACGACAGAAAGAAGTGGGGTCTCAAAGCCCTCATCATCACCTCGTCTCTTTACTTGTTATCGGTGTGGGTCAAGAAGTTCAAGTGGCAGCCCATCAAGAACAGAAAGATCACTTTCAACCCACCCAAGAAGCGTTAACTTTGAACCGACACAATGCTGACGATCCGCCCCGCCGGGTGTCTCTTTAAGCAAGTCTTTGAGCATGTAAAAAGTAGACTAGACATATTGAACAATTGTAGGTGCTGCTTGGCAGCGACGTATGGCGATCACATGGTTTTTTACTGAGTGAACGTGATGAGCAGTTTATGATAATTGCGTTAGCTAGGTGCTTGAGGCATTTAAATTAAATTGAGTGTCAGGTTTCAGGATGAACAAGCCCAGGAGCCACGAATCCAGACTAGGCTTTATTATATATTGAATTGCACGCTCTACCGAATTGCAGCCGTTATTGACATTACACGCTTTACATACATTCCATGCATTGTTGAAGTCGGCTTGTGCTGTAATTGATGCTAGAGAGGAATTCAAAAAATCTCGTTCTCTAGCCCTTCGTCGTGTTTCATGCCTGGTGACGGGAATATTCAATAAGATTCGTCACCCTTGCCTGATCACTCTTAACAAAACCTTGGTTGATTTAAAAAGATTATACTCAAGAATAAGAATCGACACCAGTCACTTCTGCGGTAAATACCCAAAACCAAACCAGCGCCCCAATGGTGGAGAGAGTCAGGAAAGTAGACTGATGGAACGAAAGTGCCAATAAGTATCAGCTCCACCGTACAAGATGCTGAAAGGGGAAGCTGTACACGATGCCCTGATACTTCAATGCCCATTGACGAGACGACGACAGAGGTTTACCAATCTCCAGAAGCATAATCCCCGAACTCAATCTAAGCTAGCTGTACTTGAGAAGATTGCAGATACATGGAGGAATTTAAGAAATCACCCAAGTTGGAAAGCTTGAGTCATGCTGGACCCGAGTTCCTTTGGTTTTAAGCCCACTGGGTGATAATCTTGCCTAGAGTAAAGATTCTTGTCAAAACTGTTCAGCTTGATCATGGGGATTAAAATGACACCTTGAACAGCGGTGAAGAGACATTACTATACCTTCCAGATGTGTTTCTTTACACACCCAGCTCAAAGCCGACGTCCCATCATAAGACGCCAATTTCGGAAACTCCTTACATTTTTCACCCAAAAAAAATCTTATGCTTGATTCAGTCCTCAGTCGCCCTATTCCTGATTCAGTACTTAGTCGAGAGTGAGCGCTTCAATGGCGATGAAATGTGCCCTCTTTATTCAGATCCACAATTTCACTTCATCTTTCACCACTCGAGTTTATCGGCCGACTTCTTTCTGTCAATTTTCATCCCTCGAACCTTTGTACTATCAATTCCTTCCCCACCTCTCAGGTCATTACACATATTTCACAGAGAATCACCACACATCGAATCACAACACAAGAAATAAACCAGCAAGCTTTAACAAAAACAATCAGTTTCCAGACACATAAAAAGAATACAATATAAAACCATTTTCGTCTTTCCCTCCCATCTCATCCACCACCACCTACTACCTACTATTTTCGCAGCCATCAGAAATCATCACCAAACTCCCCACCCTAAATCCACCAAAACCCCCAAAAACTCATCCCCTTCACAAAAGCACAATCCAAACCAACCCCAAAAACGCCCCCTCCACCCAAAAACACCAACACCCTTCCCCCCCAGAATCCATCGATCAACCTTCATATCCGGAAATCGCACGACTTTTTCATCATGGACCAACTACCACTGGATTCTCCTGAACCGGCCCACGACGGCCCCGGCTGCGCCTACTGTGGCCTCTCGACGCCCCAGTGCATCGCCAAATGCGAGCTGTGTGCCCGCTGGTTTTGCAACGGCAAGCTGCACGCTGCTGGTTCTCATCTTGTGAATCATCTTGTGCTTCTGAAACACCATGTGGTGCTGCTCCACGAGGAGCTGGCCTTGGGCGCCGAAACGCTCGAATGCTACAATTGCGGGCTGCGGAACATCTTTCTGTTGGGATTTGTCAGCGCCAAGCACGACAGCGTGGTGGTGATTCTCTGTCGAATGCCCTGTGCTCAAAGCAGAGACATCAACTGGGAAACCAACGAGTGGCAGGCGTTGATCAGCGATCGCCAGTTGCTCCCGTGGGTGGCGGAAGTGCCTCCGGCGGTCAGAAAGGTTTCCCACGAGCAAATCACGAAATTGGAGGCTCAGTGGAGAGTCAACAGAGATGCTACTATAGAAGACTTGGACCGCGTGGAGGCCGAGGCCGACGAGCTCATGCCGGTGCTTTTACGTTACCAGGATGCGTACCAGTACCAGAACGCGTTTGCGCCGTTGGTTGAGGCCGAGGCTGTGTGTGACAAGAACTTGAAGGACCTGCAAGCGTTGGAGCACATTTCGGTGACCTGGCTGGCTTCTGCCAACAACAACACCGTGGCGTCTTTTGCGCTTTCGACACAAGAAAAAGGCGATTTGATTGTGGCCGTGGGAGACGAGATAGTGCTCCACTACCGTGAACCAGGCGCCACTGAAGACACGTGGGCTGGCAAGGGCTTCATTGTGGGGCTCCCGTCGGCACGTCTGGAGGAGATCTCCTTGGAGCTTTTGGCAAACAATCCCGAGGCGCCTGTGCATGCCACCACGGGGTTCACTGCAGAGTTTGTGTGGAAGGGAACCTCGTACCTGAGAATGCAGAAGGCGCTCAAGACGTTTGCCACCGAGGAGGAGTCTGTGTCGTCGTTCATTTATCATAAACTCCTAGGCCACGAGGTGGTGCCTGTTGTGTTTTCCACCAAACCGCCCAAACAGCTTTCGGTAAAACGTCTCGCCAGACTCAACGACTCACAGGCCAATGCGGTTGCCACCGTCCTCCAGAGACCCCTCTCACTTATCCAGGGCCCTCCCGGAACAGGAAAAACCGTCACGTCGGCTACTATCATCTCTCACTTGGTGCGTCTCCACAAACACAAGGTTCTCGTTTGTGCGCCCTCCAACGTTGCCGTGGATCATTTGGCGCAAAAGCTTGATCTTGTTGGCATCAAGGTGGTCCGTTTGACCGCCAGACTGCGTGAGGACGTGGACTCGCTGGTTTCGGAGTTGGCGCTTCACAGTCAAATCGAGGCCAAGGCATCTCGTAAGCTTCAGCGACTCCTTAAGCTCAAAAAAGAGGGCGAGAAACTCTCGGATGTCGCCGAAAAGATGTTGGTCAAAGGCGTGCGTAAGCTCGAGTCAAACCTCATTCGGGAAGCTGAGGTTGTCTGCTGTACATGTGTGGGAGCAGGCGATGTCCGTCTTTCTGGATTCACCTTCCGCTCGGTGTTGATTGACGAGAGTACACAAGCCACGGAACCCGAGGTGCTCATTCCGATTGTCAAGGGCGCAAAACAGGTCATTTTGGTGGGCGACCACCAGCAATTGGGTCCTGTGATAATCGACAAGAAAGCTGGCGAGGCGGGGCTCAAACAGTCGCTTTTTGAGCGTCTCATTGCCTTGGGCCACCTGCCTATCCGCTTAGAAGTCCAGTACCGTATGAACCCTGCGCTTTCAGAGTTTTCTTCCAACATGTTCTACGAAGGCTCGCTTCAGAACGGTGTTAACCTGGCTGAAAGAGCATGGAGGGGTCTGACGTTCCCCTGGCCTGTGCCTGACTGTCCTATGATGTTCTGGGCCAACTACGGTAAGGAAGAAATCAGCGGCAGCGGCATCTCGTACCTCAATCGTGTGGAGGCCATGAACGTTGAAAAAATCATCACCAGGCTTTTTAAGGACGGTGTACGTCCCGAGCAGATCGGCGTGGTGACGCCATACGAGGGCCAGAGAGCTTACATTGTCCAGTACATGCTGATAAACCTGTCGCTAGTGAGCCGCCGGGCGCAGTATGCAGATGTGGAGGTGGCTTCAGTGGATGCTTTCCAAGGCCGTGAGAAAGACTTTATTATTCTTTCGTGTGTGCGTGCCAACGAGGACAGAGCCATTGGTTTCCTCAAGGATCCTCGCCGTATGAACGTCGCCTTGACCAGAGCCAAGTACGGATTGGTGATTCTCGGCAATCCACGGTCGCTTTCCAAGGACAATTTGTGGAACTATTTGCTCATTCACTTCAGAGAAAGAGGCTGTCTTGTCGACGGACCTTTGGATAACTTGCAGATGTCGATGGTGCCTTTGGGTAATCCAGGCGAGAAGAAACAGCGCTTGGAAGTCCCACGTGCTACTGCTGACTTCGACACTCAGAGTATGCTTTCGTATGTGGATGAGAGTGCTGCTTTGGATAATGACCAGAAATGGCCCAGACTCAATGGCGATCTTGACGAGGACATGCGCAAGGCGGCAGAGATGTTTGCCTCCGGTTTGAATATCTGATTTTGGATCTGTGAAAAGTAAGAAATTGAAGATAGTTTTGACAGTCGTGTCACAGTGTTTTTGTTTGGCAGTCATGCATCCATCTTATTGACAGCGCAAATCTCATGCGCGCTGCAGTCTAAAGCTTCGACTAATCGAAGCCCCTCCAGCAGAGAGCGGATTATACGCAGGGTTCGAAATCTCCGAAGTCGAGGTGCATGAAAATAGGCTTCTACAAACCCGAAGGAGTAATAGGGGCGGAATTCGTCGTTTGCTCTTACGCACAGAATCTTTCTCTAGTCGAAACGTGAAGATAAGACAAAAAATCAAAAAAAAGAGGAAAAATCGACTTCTATGTCCACTAGATCGTCCATTTTTCAATGTCGGGCCAATATGCAAGGCTTTAACTCCAAACTTTGTCACACGCTATGCCGTCAAATCTAAAGTCGACCTGCTTATCTGAAACCAGAAAATCAGAAAACGGCGGCTTAAAGACTTAATCTGATGGCGGTGCAAGAACCCGAAGCCTGGTTAGTCTTCCTGCTTGTTGACTTGCGTGGCGATGAGATTTCGGCTATTGGTGGTGCATAGCAGGCTGGTTTTGTGGAACTTTCATGTCGGCTTTTTTCTCCTGGACCGCTACTGCCGGATGCGTCTGTTTTAAGAAAATGCCACATCTGTTAGCCGCTTGGTTGTGAGCTCCACACTCTGTTTTTTTCACATATAAGGTACTTTCTTGGCCCTGCTCCCGCGGTCAGCTAGGACTTTGGTGCTTCCTTTCCAAGGGTTCTTTGACGCCAGGATCTTCCTCGTTCTATTTGAAAATTCAGTCCCTACCGCCTGCTGCTGTCCGGCAGCGTCTGAAGTTATCCCACCTTGACATGAAGCTCATCTTGTGGCTTATCGTGCAAATCAAGCCGTTCAAGTACGTTGGCGATCGAACGTTGAGCCAGAGCAAGAAGTGGGATTTGATCCAGCAGCGATTTGAGCAAGAACGAATGAAGACTTCTCTGAAACATGTGGTACCCACAGTGAGAACGTTACAACGCCAGATGGCTTCAGCACTTCGCAAAGCAGAAAGCAGGAAACTTGCTCCTGATTACAAGCCCTATGCCGTTTTTGAAATGCTCCACCCTCAGCTGCTGCTAGCAGACTTGGAGCTTGCTGTGTTAGAACTTCACGATCTAAGCGAGGCGTACAAAAGCGGCCAAATGGTGGGGCCTTTGCCGCCGTTCGTTTTGGACGGGGTGGATCCACATTTAGGCGATATGAAGCGGCGCCGCCTGCTGGAAGCCTCTCAGCTCCTGCTGCTGCTGACGTACCTGAGCTATCTGAGCCAAGTGCTGCCGGAGCGCTTAGATAGGCTGATGATTCCCGAACAAGAGTCCACGGTGGGACTTTTGCGAGCGATGATAGGCGAGAACCAGCGGTTCCATGATGGAATAATCCATGTATTGCGAAGACATGCTACGATGATGGACACACAGCTTCGGAAACTCTCAGATCTTTTGGAAAGAGTCGAGCCGAGTGAAGGCTTCAGTCAGAGCGATGATCACATGGATACCGAAGTCGAGGGGGGAGCAACGGAGATAGAGAATAGCGACAAGACCAAGAAAGCGCATTCTTCTGAACCGCAGAAACAGAGAGATAGTCCTGTCAAACAGGAAAAGGTCAGCTCGCTACGAGACGTGCTCAATTGGTAGGACCCTGGGCGAACTAGATCAAACCACTAATTTACAAGTATTGCACATCCTATAATCAATAATTTTTCTGACAGCCTCGCTTGTCGATCTGTCGATCCTGAATGCTCATACGAAACCAACAGAAGTCTGGCCAGACCGAATGAGGGGTCTGAGGTCCTTTGTTTGTGTACAATAGCCGTATCCAGTCGTTCAGATTTAACAGACTAACGTAACGACTCGGCGGGTTCACGGTAAAACTTCCTGAAGGAGTTATATATCTCGGGTTTATCGACTAATGGGGATAATGTGTGTAAGTGTTCTCCAGGCCTCCGCTGACAACTATAACCGCCGCGTGGAAAAGTGTTTTGCCGCGCTATTCTGGAAGGAGCCTGTGAGTGTTAAGCGGCTATGCTGTTTTTGCATCAAAGAATGGCCGAAATGAAACCTGGTTGCAAAGCCGCTCTCGACATTGTTAATCCAAGAAAAGGGGCTTGGTTCATAAGAAGAACTCGCTCATGTCTGGGAGAAGCTATGGATTCAGCATGCACACTTCCTTCGATGACAATACGTGGGGGAGCAACTTCTGCCAGATTTTGGATGCTGTGAATTTCGTATCCCAGTTTAAGAAACGAGCACGGGGAGCTTCGGCGCCATCGTCTTGCAGGTTCATGGGCAAAAGATACCAAGTTTCGATATCTCGGTCGAAACTTCGGGTTTCATTCGATGCAGAGCGGTTATGTTGCAGACAATGAGATCTGGGAACGAATGATTTTCTGGCAGGGTGGCCCGACAATTCTATTTCTCTAGCTTTGATTTGCAACTCGTTTGTATCCTATATCTGCTTGGCTTTGTGAATTGAGATGGATTCAGGGTAAGGTTCAATTGTGAGGTTCAGCATACTTAGACAACGTAATGTCATTTTGGTTTGATTGCACGAAGGAGAAGCAAGACGGGCTATTTCAATGCTCTATGATGATCCACGGTTTTCTGGTTTGCATGGCTAGTTCCGCTTTTTACCCTTGGAGGTAAGGAGTAGTTCAATTTCAATGCTATGCAGAAATACTTATCGAAGCTGCTTCTCGAAACAAACGCCGAATCTAAAAAAGGAACAGTTTATCCACGGATCCAACAAACTCTGCCGCTACGCTGCTACTTGCTTCTATGGTTGGGTTTGATAAGATTTGAATTTAACAGAGCTTTTGGTTTCACATTCGTGGACTTTAATTGAACTGAACCGCACAGGATGAATATTCTGGCTTGGTTCAATGGACTCTATGGAGTAGATTCATACCAGCTAACTCCATTGCATTGGTCAGTATTTTTTTACCCCTGTAGATACTGGTTAGACAGCCCCTATAGCTCGTTTTGCTTGCTGCTGGGTTACAAACTTATGAATCTTATGAATCGTCACGTTATAGTGTATAGTTCCTGAGAAGCCTCGAAATACAGCAAAGCTTTTTCCCTCTGTAGCCCGTTGAAACGACGTAGTTTCAGGGGGAGTATGCAGTGATGGATATTTTCATATGGTGTAACTTTGTTTAAGACGTTGTAATACACCTGAGGTAGAAACCTTTTCCCAGAAGGAGCCGTTACCTAACAGATGTCTTCTGTTATTGCAATTCTCGATGCACTTGGTGCAAAATCTGAGCTTTGGAATAACATTTGGCGTTCTTAGGGGTTGGACTGATCGTGCTTTCTATGAGTCCAAAAAGCCTATAGAGTCAATATTACAACGATGTTGACTGTGAACAAGCACCAACACAGAGGAGGTTTTACAACCTCCAACGACATTTTTAAGCAAAGAACAGTTTCAACCAGGCAATACTTCAAACCCGAAAACCTCCAGCAACAATAGAGATTGGTGATTTGAGCTACGCCTTCAAACTCTGAGCAAAGTTCAACATCGAGCCTTTGTTGCAAATTTGGAATACTGAATAACAGCCCTAATAGTTTGCCTGGTAAGAAATAGCATTCATCTTGCAATGAGGAAGAGTCAGTCGAGAATATAGGATGAACTACGGAGAGAGTTTCTCGGTGATAATGTATGTTGGTGCATGGAACCAAAGCACCAATCAAAAGCATGCAAATTATTATAGGGGCGTGACTTAAATAGAGAATGAAAAACACACCAGGGCATGAAATAAGAGGGCATGCAAAATAATAAGAGAGCATTCAAACAGGTCATAAAATAAATGACGCATGCCAATAAATACCAGGGCATTAATAAACAAAAGCATGTAAGTACATTTATTTCAGAATCTTTGCGACTCTTCAATCCCTCCATTTTTAGCTCTTCATCTTGAGGTTTCTTCTAATGTGTTCTCATTGAGCATTCCCTACTTCTCTCTTCAGCCTTCAATTACTTCAAAGCACTCACCTACTTCTCTTGATTTCATCATTCGACCATTTGGATACACAATAACCATGTAATTAATTAACTCCCCTAAGTCGCCCTCTAGCCTTCACCTACCTCTCCTGACTCCATCATTATACCGTATCTAGCACCAATTCACCGCCGAATCACTATTCTTCCACGTAGGACTTCAAATGAGGAAGCAAAGATTCACTCATACCGAAGAAACTTGACTTCAGGATCCAACCTTCCCACGTTTTCCCAAAAACCGCTTTTTGGCTCCGATACCCAATTCGCCAATATCGTACCATCCAAATCTCCTCAACCAAGCCGCACTTCCTCACTCAGCCAATTCCCTCCAATTCGTCCTCGGCCAGAACAGCTCCAGTTTTCCGACTCTTGATCTCAGCCACCTTGCCAGCCTCACCCCTTTAGGCTTGAGGCTCCGATTCGTGCGTTAACTCAGCAATCTGTCGATCGTGGCTCGGCCATGAGCCTCAAACTCAAAATGGGTATTGACAAATTTGGACGACCTGGACAAAATAGGAAGGAGTGTTTTGCGGCTTTGTGGAGGGCCCGTTTAGGTTTCTGGCCTGGGCGGCTATTTTCAAAGGAGGGGGCCGTTTGGAAGAAACCTGGGGAAAGAGAGATTCAGGGGTTCTGGGGGTCGGGAAGCTGCACTCTGGAAATTTGGCTTTAGAAATTTCTGGAAATCTGGAGATTTCTGGCCTATGGGGTTGATGTGGTTTTTTTGGCGTGGACAGTGTACTATTGGTGTGAGGTTGGTAGTATGTAATCTCGGAAGCTGGAGAATGTCATTTGTAAATAAAACATTTGAACAAAGGAAGAAGTCAAACGCAATTCACATTTTGCTGTAGGTACCTGTATTAGGGCCAGCTTGAAAGAGACTAGTAAGGGATCCGGCTCGTTGTCTTTTGAAGGGGCTTCTCCAAAGAGACAGAGGTCTACAAATTCTTCCATTAGCAGGTGATTCTGAAGTGGTGAATTGAACTTGAGCGTAAATTTGGAGAAACAGGCAATCTAAAACATCAAGTTAGAGTCGTTCTGGCTGCTCATGAACGAGATCTTGTTATTGCCCCAGAAAGACTTCTACTCCCTAAGTCAAAAGCTAAGGCCAACAATTGCTGAGTGGATCTTTAGCCCTGGCTGCGATTGGCCAAATTGAGATGTGCCTGGCGATTATAGCCAAATATCTTGACACCGTTTTTGGCTGAAGTCTAGAGGGAAGCAAATTTGGGCAAGAGACTATTGATTTGTAAACTCTTCATACACAGCTCTCTATTCGTCAGCTTTTCATTTGTAAGCTTCTCGGTCCCCATTTACTTTCTATTTGATACATCTTGCTCTTCAACACAGAAGATTTGGAGTGTCGGGGTTCTGAAGCCCTAAAACAATGAAAGCAAGTTTCAGACGATGAAGTTCCTGTTTGACTTAGTCTTCTGAGCGGCCTCGTGGATTGAATTGCCTTTGATTAGAAGGAAGTTGCTAATCCCCAGCCAAAACCATAACCAAATCTTTATCTATTGAGATTATGTTTTGGTTAGAAGCGTCGTGGCCAAAAAGAGCCATGCAGACCAAGTCCATTTGTCAAGTTCGAAGGGCTGACCTCGAAGTTCAGAAACCTTTCAATAACCGAGCCCTGCTTCCTCCGTCATTCTGATTGTTTCAACTTCTCTCGGATCCAATACCATATCTTTTGTCTCTGAAACCTTCTTCACGTTATGACCCGCCCAATCGTAAACAGAGCCTTCGAAACAAAACGTCCGTTTAGCCAGAGTTTTTTATGTTCAAAAAACGCAGTAGAATGCCAGGTCCTTTGCTAACGTTTTGCTTATCTCTTGCTGACAGCCCTGTTTTCACCAATCTTCTTCCACCGTTCTCGATGTAATCACGGCATCAAATCCAAAACTTCACGAAATCCCCAAATCGCCGTATCTCTCCCTCTCCCCGAAAGCCTCAGTCTCCATTGGCACGGTTTGTCGCAACACCTTTGCCTTTCTCTTCTTTCAAAGTCTACCATGAACTGCCCAAAACCGGACCTTCAGCAAACCTGGAGCAAACCTAAAACACCGTTTTCCCCTTCATGCCTCCAAATAACTCGAAATACTTTCGTGACCGCAACTGGAAAAGGGTCGACGGCATGTCTGCAAACTATAAGCACAGCGGCTGTTTAAGGGTGGGGAAGAAGGATTCATCTGGAGACCGTAGAAGCGCAAAGTGATTGGGCACGGATCTACAAGGCTTGATTACGGCCACATAGCCGTTTTTACCGATGAACGTTGCATCCACTGGGTGTTTTAGAGCCACTTGGCGAAGTGTGGGGGACAAGGAGGGTGTAGTTTGGAATCGGGGGAAAACGTGTCCGCTGGTTTCTGGGAGGGAGAGACGATTTTTGGAAATTCTGGGGGGTTTTTCTGGATTTAGATTTGGGAGTACTGAGACACTCGGGTACTCTAATGTGTGTTCTTTCATAGTCTGGAGGTGGACAGGATGGACGGTTTATTGAACATGGGATTTTGTAGGGGCAATAAGATAAATTGACGTAATTTAAAACTCCTCTTCAACTCAATTGGCTGCGTTTTTGTGTGTTGATGTCTCATTACAATACGGGCTCATAGGCAACACAAGGCAATCGAAACCACAAGCCCTGTCATTTACGAAAATTTCCAGAAACCAAAATTACGAAAAAAACCAGGCCAAACATTACATTGCCCCGCAAGAAAAATCACACCCCCCAATACCTGAAAAGCCTGGATCCCACAAACCACAATCATCGCACCTTACCACCAACATCACCACATTTCTTGTTTGCACTGTATCGGCAAAATCGTGCATTAGGAGCCGATAGGAAACGAAACAAAGGCAGAGGGCGTTGTCCAGAAGCGGCCAGTGACCTATTAAGCCGAGAAAAGACAAACAATGGAATATAATACTCAAGTCCGGATCCGGCAGTAATGGAGCTACAAGGGCACGTAAAGGGATTAAAAATAGCGATTCGGCTAATTGACAACACCTTGGAAGGGGTGACTGGGAGGGGCTTGAAGTTGGTGACAATACCAGAAGACAACCCCGATTGTTAAGGCAGTTGCTCGCCCGAAAAACGATCTAGAGCATTTGTAGGATTTTCTTTTTGACTAGATTTGGTTATTCTGGGGTATCCGGACCTTCCTGGGTCATCATTTTTGGTTTTTGCTTTGACCCAAGGATACTAGAACGGATCCTAGAACGGATCTTTTTTGAGAAGCAAAAGGCAACAAGACTACAATTAATTGATAAATCTATCTGTTCATTAATGTACATGGCAACGAGGGTATAGCTAGGCAGCGGCGTTGGAACATAGGCCCCATTGGGCAAGATATAAATAAGATGCGACGAAAAGGGCAAGGCCCGGCGAATAGACGAAGGTCCAGAATGCAGTAAAAAGATGGCGAAGCGGCAAAAGCCAGTGGTCGAAGTAAAATGTCCAAGTGAAGGTGAAAGTGAAAGTCAGTTGGGCCAAAAAGGCGAAGTAGCGAATAGCGAAGCAGCGAATAACGAATAGGGAAAATGAAATCCAAAAGATCAACCCTGCTCCGGCGTGAGCCAGTCAAAAGACGTCTCGAACGGCTGGAGTGAGTCGGATTCTTGTAGCATAAGAATCAAGCGAAGCTCGCTGAATGAAGTAGTGAAAAATGAGTGAATGTGGCGAAGAAGGCCAAACCGAAATGTGGCAAAAGAAAAGCCAAACCGAAATGTGTCGGGTATCGAAGCGAAATGTGGGAACGTGAAATGGAAATGTAAATGTGAAACGTCGAAGTCTGGAAAACCCGAAAATTTGAAAAACCTGAAAGCCTGCGACCAGCGAGGCATTGACCAGCTGGATATGAAGATTACCGTCTTATATAGCAAGGTAGCTCTGGAAGTCAAACTCCTCCTTGAACTTCTCCTCGCCATAGGAAAACGAGCCCATCTCGTCCACCATGCTGAAATCAAACCCGTCAAACTTCTCGTCCTTGGACACGTGCAAAAACTCGTCCATGGTAGGCGGCGTAGGAGCCTGCTGCTGTGGCTGTGGCTTCTTGGCTGGCTCAGAAAAGCATCTTCTGTGGTTCTGCGATTTTCTCTTCTTCACGCCGCCATTGGGCCCCGTGTAGCTCTTGAAGGTGAATCCGCCAGCGGATTTTCTTCTCTTGTGCTGAGGCTGCTGCTGTTGTGGTTGATGCTGCATTGGCTCGTTGAGCTGCGTTGGAGAAATGGGGCTCACTTGACCAAAAGACATGTCAAACTGGGGAAACGCCTGCTGCTGAGGCGTCACCGTCTGTGTCTGGGGCTGTGGCATCTGAAGAGGCTGTGGCTGCATTTGCTCTGGGAAATCAACTCCCATGAGTCCGAGTCCAAGAAGACTCTCATCGAAGCAGGGTCCGTACAAGTCGTCCGACGCGTAGTTGTAGTTGGAGAAGCTCAGAAAGCTCAGGCTGGGCGAGGCGTCAGAGAAGACGGTGTCCACTGTGGGTGACGAAACGTCGCTGTCGGTGTTGGAGTTGCCTGGAAGCTTCTCCACGTTCTCTTCAGAGAGCTTTTCTTCCGACTTGACGGGCGAAAGATCCACAAAAACGAAGTCCTTGGGCATGCCAGGCTTCAGCTTGGGTCTCTTGAGAGGAGGCCTCCTCAGCATAAACTGTTTGCCAGCAGCCAGGATTCTTTGGGACGAGTTGAAGCATTCAAGAGAGGAAGAGGCATCTGCAGATGAGGGCAGGCCCGAGACCAGTCTCTTGATTCTCCAGAGTTTTTTGCCGTTGGCTGGGGGAAGCACGTGCATTGTGATTAATGGAATAGAAAACTTTTTTGGCCGGGAGGGTGGCCGCCATTTATAGGTGTTCTGATGGTGAATTTGCAACTTGCTGCACGGCCGGCACACTGCGAGATGCGCTGCCTGCACCCGAGCCGCTTTGTCGACCCAAGCGGAAATCCCATAATACTGTCCGACAGCAGTATGCATGACATTTGCCTAAATAGGCATGATGGCCATTTCCCGGGCTTCACGAGCTGATAAACCACGAAAAAGAGACGAGAATGAGAAGAGACAAGCCGGCCGTGGTCCAGAGTGGCCACTAGTACCATGCTAGCCCGGAGGCTTCGGCTTTGCAGTCGTCTAGCACCGCTAGTTGTTATATTTCCTATTGGGGTAGGCTGCACCTTCTTTACCCGATCAGGTAAATTGCGCGCAGTACGCGGCATACTCCGCACCCTAATTGGGTAGGTCCTCAGGCATGTGTATGCGCAAGTGGAGAAACCACTTTATCATTCAGTTCCACCCCTCGAAAGTAGAGCTTCCTAAGTCGCTTGTGTTGGGGGGAAAGCTATTGATCAAATAGCCGAAGAACAGGTATTGAGTTGAGCTTTAGCCGACGGAAGGGCCCAAATTCCTGGCCAAAATAACGCAAAACCGGCCCTACGAAAAATAAGCCAACTTCAAATGGCTCATTGTGGCTCGCTAGCAAGGCTTGTCTACGAAAGGTGCCGATCTCCCAAAAATGGCACAATTAATCGCTTTGCAGCCATTGCGCGAAGGTGAAATGTTGACTTTTGCGGCTGTCTTAGTGGACAATGTGAGACTTTTTTGCATTGGCAGAACCGGAAAAGGCCGCAGAATCCGGCTGTGGCATTGGAATTTGGGAACTCCCACTCCTTCTGTAGTTAATGAGCTTTCAATGTAAACGTGATTCGCCCGTCTGTCCACCGGGGACATGGCCTCAGGGGCGCCGTATAGAGCCCCACCGGGCCAGAAGGATTGTCGGATGGACCTCGCTGGGAGACAAAGGGCCTAATTAGGCAATCCCCTCTTTTCATAGGTTGCAGAAATACGATACGCACGCAGCCTAATGGGGTAGGCCCACCTCCTGTAGAGCCTGCACAAGAGTAGCACACTGCCGTACGTTGCCGCAAGGACCGGCAGAGGGAGTGTTGGCCCTTCCGACGTCCAACGTTTGCTTTTTGGATCTCGGAGTTCGACTTCCCAACAATCGCAAAGCTGTGTCGTACGTGTTTTTTGGGTATGGCGATCGAAGCAGTTTGAAGGCGAGATACTCGTTTAGGAACCCCACTTCCCTGATTAGACCAGACCTCGAATCCCTTGCTGCAAGTTCCGGTCCTAGCTATGGCGGGGTCGATAGGAAGCCCTTTGCGGGCGAGGGGAGTGCCCGTGAGGTGCGCCTTTGCTTCTCCGCATTTCAAAAATCAATTTTGGGAGGAGAAAAAAAAAATGACTGTGAGTCAGCCTATCTGCAGGAATGCTCATAGTGAATCACCGGCTAATAAAGCCGCTCGTCAGATAATTAATTGACCTGGCCGGCTCAATTGGCAAATAATAATTCTGTGGTTAGGATGCCTAATCGGGAAGGACCACTTGAAAACGCATGATAACGGTGTGTTCCGGCCGCACTGGTCGGACGTCCGCCGAGGACCGCGTTGTGCCCCAAGAAGCCGGTTCGTCCACTTCAATGTCTCCGTCTTACATATTCTGCAGGACGCGTTATGGCGCGCGCAACCTATTAGCTTCCCCGTTTAGGCCGAAATGTGCATGTACTGCAGACAGACGTGGGCGATCTCTGACGTTATCAGTGGCTTTGTGTGTTGACGATCTCTCCGCATAGGGGAAGCCCACGAGTTATTAGATGAGGCGGCTTTGAAGTCACTTTAGTTGAACTGGCCCATTTGTGGCGAGCACAGAGGTGTAAATCCTTCTCGGATTCTTCGTGAGAAGGCTGAACGGAAGCGGGCTGGAGTCAAAGGTGGGGGGACCAATACCGAGAGGTGCACGGGTGCGCCTTTAACAAAAGACAAGCCAAACCCCCAAAATAAGCCGCACAGGGACACCAAAGCGAGAAGCGAAAAAGCGAAATATGGCATCCCCACAATAAACCGCCCTAAAGTGGGGCTCCTTGTTGAAAACGGCATCGGCAGTCCCTGTCGGGACGGAATTAACCAAAAGAAACCATTCGGACGGATGGAGCCCCCGCAATCCGCATGACGACACCGTTGAAAGAGACAAAAACGGGATTCCAGACGCTGATTGGATTACCTTCCAGAAACAAGGCAACCCCTCCCCTTTCGTATCAGCCGATAACGCCACGGACAGATTGAGCCGATTAATGCCGATCCAGGGGCTCCAATTGGGCGATCTTTCGGTTAGTGCATTTTTGTGAGCGAATGCGGTGGGATGGGATTGGATTGGATTTTCAAGACGATCTTTTTTTTCGGCAATTGTGAATCATCAATCTGAGATGGCAAATCCAAGGCGATCTTTTTTTTTTGATAATTATTGATTTTCAACCTGAGATGGCGTTGAATGATCGGCGGTAAATGGATCTGACGCCGGATTGGTAGAACCGTTGGGCCCTGTGGCTGCAAAGATGAGAACCAAGAGAACAGCATCAATTGGGTTTTTGACTGACGGTAGTTTCGATGAAATATACAGCTGATTCAAGGAAATTGGACGAATGGGCTGGTATTTTTGATTTCTTTTCATGGGAAAGTGGCTCGAGGCGATTGAGAATGCAAGTTGCAGCAAGACCGGCAATCAGGGAATTATGGGATGGAATGGAAATCATGGCGAGTGTTCGGCAGATCTTGTGACCAGGCGTAGTTCTGGGATGTTTGCCTTGGAAGGATGTGGTATTCAGAGTGAAGCTGGCGATGAGATTTTCACTGAAGATTTGGTGATGCGTCAATCCGAGGGATCTGAATTTGTGAATAGTGAAGTAAGGCAATCACAGAGCGTCGTTTCATCTGGGTAAGTAAAACGCAGACTTGTACTGCTAGTTCGACGAATTCAGCAAGTGAAGTGGACACCATTGGAGGAATGACAAGAGATGTCTCTTTGTGATCAACGGTTCACGTTCTTTTGAATTTGCTTCATGAGAGCCTGATCCACTGAGATATGTAACTGCTCCATCGTTTGTGTCTCGAATGTGGAATCGAGGAGGCATCTCATTTTCGTGATGAATCGAATGACACAATTGTCACAAACGTGAACGACACAAACGTTAGAGAAGTCACAACGTCACAACGTCAAAAGCGACACAAACGACACTATTGGTCAGAAAAGGCAAGAGACCACCTCGGTGAATAGATCGCATTCGATGGACAAACGGTCATCTTCCAAATTGAGTCCGCCAGTTGTTTCTCATGGCTGTCCAACACGATTTACAAAAAGCAGCTTGAAAGAATTAGCCAATCGACATAAACCGCCCTTCTTCAAACTATCATACACCCTGTCTTCCGTTGTGGCATTGACATATGTGGTGTTTCGCAGCCAAACGATGAGGACCAGTCAAACGAGGAGAGATGCCGAAGCGAATTGGAGAAGCGATAGACCCCAGAATGTAGGCACCCCGAGATTCCGATTTCCAGGACCCCCCGTCATCGTCTCGTTTCTCATTGTCACTTCTCAGGAAATCAGATTCAGGACCTTCGGATCGAAAGTTCACAAAACCAAAATGGCCCTCTAGGTCATTCCAGCTTCAGGCCCTTTCCTCCCTTTCCTTCTCCTTCTCCTCGAACTTCCGCCTCAATCTCGCTTTCGCTTCGTCCGTGTACTCTAAGCTCCGGGTTTCCAACGACCGGATTTCCAAACCGGTGCCTTCCTTCCGCCGCCGTTCTATCTCCTCAGGCAGACGGGGCTCGAACTTGACGAATTGGAAATCTTTTCCAACCTGCCAAAAAGCATAGGCTCCGAGAATGGTAGCAAGCGTTCCAACGACAACTTTGTGCGACATGGGCGACAGCGGGGGGAGTTTGTTGGGAGGCATTTTGAAGACCGTATTCTGTAGGCTGTTTTTGTGGAAAATCGGGATTTAAATGTGATCCCTAGTGATATTGTGGTACGGTTCTAGAAAGTGAATGTGATTTTTTCGCGATGAGACTGGGAGCAGTAGGCCAGGCAGTGGCAAGGAGAAAAAGCTGGATTTTGGGGAAGGAAAGTTCACGGATTTCGGGAAATTGAAGATTTTGGGGTTATTTAGGAGATTTTGGTAATTGTAACGTCGTGGTTTATGGACTTTGATGAATAGAACGGCTGCGAAAAGCTGCACAGGAACTTAAGCGAGAAGGATCGTGTCTCTTTTAGGTAAGTGACTGGATTGGAAATGGACTATTGAAAGGATGTCCAATAAAGAATTGCTAGGTATTTATGTGAAGTCAACTTGGATGGAATTTATATGGTAATGCTTGTGGAAATGCTGCTTGGAAATGCTATGCTTATGGAAATGCTATGCTTGTGGATATGCTGCTTATGGAATGCTTATGGATATGCTGGCAATGGAATATGATGGTATATGCTCAATAAAATATACAAGCAATGAACACTCAATATAATGTTGATGCTAGTGTCCGGAAAATCTCCGAAGTTCAGCCGTAGGAAAACGGCGTCCCCTGCAGCTATATATTCCCTTTGGTTATTGCCCCACTGCTGGGGAAATGCCCCACTACTGCCGAACTGGGAAGGTAATCGTGGGCACCGCAGCTTAAGAACCCTTAATGGGAAAGTGGCAACGGGGCTATTCCCGATTCGGGAGTTCTTTGTTCTTCTACTGGCTCTTGCAGCGTTCTTGTCTTGACTATTTCCTATTTGGGAAGGTGCTTCTGCCTGGAAGCCTGCACACAAGGTGTCTCACTTGCCTATCTCGGAACTGTTCACCAGCCCTCGGCACACTTTCGAATCTGAGAGATGTGTCAACCACGGCTACACAGGGTAATGCGTCTTTCTGTGACTAGGGCAATCTTTGAAAACATGTGAAATTGCATGAGTGTCTAAATCTCGGAAATCAGGGATTTTCCTTGAGCTTCCATAAAAGCCCCGAGATAGAAGGAATCGTTCTCTGCCTATCTGCAACAATCAGTTTTCCTAATTTGGCTAGATAATGGGACTGCTCCATTGTGATGAAAACGCCCCATGGAGCAACGGTGTTGACTTTCCATGCTTACTACTAGAAAAATGCGTGGCACTTTAAAAGTTTAAGCCTCTTTCGATTGAGATCACTTTGTTCTGTCTGCTTTCGAGATTCTTTAAAAAAATTCGAGACTTCAAAACAGATCTTTGGTGTTGATGTCCTTGGTGCTTGGCACTGCTGGCTTATCAGCCCATGTTGCCCCGCCTGAGGGTTTTAAGGATAAGAATGGAGTTTCTCGATATGTTTAGCCAGCTCCATGAACTTTATTTGAACAATGAATCAAGGGTCTCGAGAACACAATAGAAATGAAATTTTAAGGATAACTGAAGCCAGATGTGTCACACTTTTAGTCTGTTTTAGCCAGAACAATAGAAAGCACGCCGTTTCTGGAACCTCAACTTCCCAATCGGCTTCCATTATTTCTCGAACCCTTGATCAGAACAAACACTCTGTTATTGCAAAAAAGGAAAACAAAGCTAGACAAAAACATCCACCGAACAGATCTCGTGAAGCCCTTTAATTGGTCATCTAGCGATAAATTTGTTGATAAAAGCGTCTTGAATAGAAGAATCTTGATACAGCACCGTAATCAGATACAATGGCAATGGAACGGTGTGTTTAGCGGAGAAATAGTCCGATACTCAGAACAATGAACAGCTTGTTGATTGTTTGCGTCTATAGTTTCTCTGTTTTTGTTATGGCAAAAGTGGTTGTTTAATTGCTTCTTAAACGGGACGGTTTTAGTCACGTACTTGGGTTTATTGCGGTCGGAAAGGGTCTCTGGCGATTCCAGTGTCTATATTCTAGTTCAAATTTGAGAATGTACGGATCAAAACTCCATCGTTGTATGAGAAGAGCCCCAGTTTGATACCACTTCTAAATTCTCGAAAGCCCCAGCATGGTGTAGCAAAGTTTCATTGAGTGCTTCCCCTCCGAACCATCCGCTTAAGATTTTCGCTGTGAAAGGTCGGTAGGTCTTGCAATTCTATCGGATCAGAAACCATTCTGCTTCATGTTTAGTGGAGATGAAAATAAATGCCAAACTACCATCAAAGAGACTCAGTTATACAATTTCTCTCTTTTAGTAGACTGGACCGATGCAAAGTATTCTAATGTAGGTGCAAGCTTTAACACGTTTCAGTTGTTCACGATCGGCACCTCAACGAAGTATGCTTTAGTTTGACCAGCGAATATCACATCCAATCATAGGATCGTAAAATAGTAGCTGAACTCAACCTGACTAGCTCTTCGTATTGGCCAACCAAAGGACCTCCCATGAATCTTTAATTATCAGAGCCAAAGTTGCATTACCAGTTTATTCCGAAACCAACGATATGCCGTTCTGGACTCTAGGACGCTAGGTTAGTGAAAGAAGGTCAACACAATCCAATGAGCACGAGGTATTTGACAAAAGTTGGCCTACAAAAATCTATAGGCACAGAGCTGAGGATTCCGTTTCCAAAGCGAAGTTGAGTCAAATGATCTGGCAAATGATCGCTTTACGCTTCAATACCACCACTTGCTCAAAACGTACTTAGGCAAAATGGACTAAACCTGAACTCCTCGATCAACCACACCACCCAGTACACTGAACCTAAAGCGCACTGAAAAACAAGCAAGCACTCAATGAAATCTTATCCGCCATACCATTGACTTATACATTTTTTTTTCTATATTTTACAAACCCTGATTCCTAGCTCTACCCCACCTCGCCCCTCGCCATTACAACCCGCTTGAGTCGCACACGACCACCATATATCCCATATATATCAGCCTCACTTTCTTACCACAACCCTATGGCTGCCCTTCCCAAAAGAATCATCAAAGAGACCGAACGTCTAGTAAGTGACCCTGTTCCAGGAATCACGGCTATTCCGCTGGACGACAATTTGCGCTATTTTGAGGTGACCATCGATGGACCCACCTCCTCTCCCTATGCTAACGGGGTGTTCAAATTGGAGCTCTATCTCCCCGACGACTACCCCATGTGTGCTCCAAAAGTGCGTTTTCTCACGAAAATCTACCACCCCAACATCGACAAGTTGGGCCGGATTTGCCTCGACGTGCTCAAGGATAACTGGTCTCCAGCGCTCCAAATCCGGACGATTTTGTTGAGTATCCAGGCGCTTTTGGGGGCGCCCAACCCGGACGATCCGTTGGCCAATGACGTGGCGCAGGACTGGAAGGCGGACGAGCAGAAGGCCATTGAGGTGGCGAAGCAGTGGACCCAGCGGTATGCTGTTGAGGCTCCATCCGAGGCAACGTAAGCAGGGCAGAGCGAGCCAGGAATACGTTTTTGGAAGGTTGCCGAAGGGTTAGCGTTGGAGCTGATTGCGTATTTTGGGTTCATCTGTGTTATCTGGGTATTTCTGGTATCTGGGTCTCTGGCATCTGGTGTATCCGGAGATAAGACTGGTGGTGACTGGAATTGAGATTGGTGGTACCTGGAGTTGAGATACGCGGATCTTGAAATTCATTTTGGCGCATTCTTAGCTGTATTTTTGGATGTGGCAAGCTACTGCTGCTGATTCTCTAGGGCTTGCAGAAATGTCTGATAAGTCCAGCTCGTTATGAACTGCTACCTACTCCTGCCAATCTGAGCATGTCGTTCGAGCAGCCCAATAACCAGGATTTTGATTCGAAGCCCACTGGTGGGCTGCCAGCTTCGTGCCGGCGCTCCCTGGCTGCTGTACTCATGAGCATAATAACTGTTAAAGGTCGAGGCCGTGGTCTCTATGAAGTAGTTTTGTAGATCCACAGGCGGGCTGTAAGATCCGCTTCATGAAGCTGGCTTTAACGATGATCCAAGCGGCGTTTTGCCAAGGTTAACTTTTATCTTGCAATTAATCTAATTATAAGGATAGCCATACTGTTTGAAGGAGTACTACCCAAGCACCTTTATCTTAAATGTATCTCAAATTCTTGGAATTAATTGTGTTCTTATAGGATATCTTGTTTTGCAACTTTGCAAGCATTGGAAACCTTGGGCGAAATTCATCAATACCAAATAATTGGAACCTCCAATTTCACTGGCTCACCAAAAAGCCACATCATTAATATATTATAATTCTATCTTACTTAGGTCCATACTTCTAAAGGCATTGAAATTATTAGAGGGCCTCTATCACTCTGTGAATTCAATTGCTCAACAGAGATGGAGCCAAACCAAACTGCTGCAACCAACTAACTCCCTTTCAAAAAGCGACTAGCATACCGATGGGAGAAGACCCACACTCCAATTATACAGCCCGACCACCAAAACCATAATACAGAATCCAACGACTACGGATCCCGCACCGTAAATGTAACTGTGTATCGTAGAAAGGCCAAAAAGCTCCGCCACAAATGTAGAAACAGTGGTGAGGGCTCCACAAAAGCCATCGTCGAAACCCATAATAACATGGCAACCAACAACGTTGGTGACGATAGTGACACTTCTGTTGCTTAAACTGCGTCCACGAGCTATGAGCGTGAAAACAGCAAGAAGAAGACACCCAAGAGTATTAGCGGCAAACGTGCCCATAGGGAAGTTCTTCACCTTGCTGTTGAGGAACTTCAGGAGGTAGAATCTCAAAAAGGCTCCCCAAGGTGCAAAAAGTACCAGGAAAAGCCACAGGCGCCAGGATCCGTGCTTTTGCGTGCAAATAAGCACAATAATGACGATGTAGGCTGCAATCCCGATGATGCAACTGGCCAAGCTGAGAGCATTGTGTGCTTTGAGTGAGAGAGGTGGAACCCTGGCATCGACGCTTTCCATGATATGTCTGCCCAAATGGAAGCCCGAAGCCGAGATGCTTACGTGAGCTATGGCTACTGCAAATGCCTCCATGACGCCGTAGCCTGCCGTTGGGTAGTTGTACTGGTGAGGTAGGGTATTGGCAGCTTTGTTGAAGCATTCTAGGATGAATGTGGAAAAGGACGAACAGGTGCCACAAAAGCCCGTGGTGACACCCGCGTAAAACGGAATTGCACCTTTATTGGCGAATTTGCTTTCGGTCAACAGGCTCCAGATCCGGTCCAGTGCAACAAAAATGCCCATAATTAAACATGCAGTAAAGTTGGCCCAAATGACGCCGCCCAAAAAGGTACCGTCATATGTAGTAAGTGTCATGAGACCCTTTCGTGCAAGTACTCCCCACACGGCGCCATTGGCGATGTTTAAAAGGGTGGTTAACGCAGGTGGAGGCTGGAAGTGTTTTGTTTCTTTTATCTCCAAAGAATCTTCCGGAGTATTGAAACCTTCTGGCAAAGCTTCATGTAGAGATTCTGATTCTAGCTCACGAAGGTGAGTTTCAGCACGTCGTAGTTCAGCGGACAGGGGCATTTTGGAAAGAGTGTGGTAGGTAGTTGATGGTGTTGCTAATGTGTGTAGTGACACATTTGACGTGAGTATATGCAGTACGTGATGAATTGGGATGGTTTGTGAATGTGACTCATGTGGGCCAAGATGGTGGAAGCGAGGAATGGAAGATGTTTTTGGTTTGGGAAGCGTTGGATAGCTTTCGGCTGGTGTGTGTCGCATGGGTCGAGCTCCAGTGGTGGATAGGGCTGTGAGGCTTAGGTCAATGTGACGGTTTTGGCAACAAAGTGGAAGGGATTTTGGTTTTAAGCTGTAGGGGTGAGTTGAGGGCTGACTATGTATCGATCAAGTGGTTGGGCTAGGGCGGAGAAGAGATATTTGGGTATATAGTAAACCTTGAATGCGTGGGGCATATTTGAGTATGATACTCAACTTAAACGGGACTTGCTATTTAAACTTTGGACGTAGATTCGCTTTGGGTTTGGGTCATAGCCATAACTTAATTGACGCAATATTGGTGGAAAATCACAGGCAGCTGAATCTACCATATGACGCTGCAGCAGCGTGTTTGTGGTTGCCTGGAATAGATATCCACTGGAATAAGCAAACCTTGAAGACGATAAATTACCTAATTTGGATTCAATAGACAAGAATGTTAAACTAAAAGTTGTTCCCAGACTTGCCCCACATTTACCGCATCCATGTCCAGTCACTCAAGAAGTCGCTTCCATATTCCTCTGCATCATACAATCTCACATGGCCATTAAGCCAGAATGCAGTTATTACGCCGGTAGAATGGGGGTCTTAAATCTGAAATTTCTGGCCGGCTCAACGTTTCAAAATTCGCCAATCAACGGAACCTGTCTGGTTTCCTTTTTTTTTTTTTCACCGTTTATCAATTAAGAGGACGCCAGAAAGAATAAACTATGTTCTTCAAAGTCTTCAACACGCAAATTTTTAGATATCGCTTATGCTTCCCAACTGCATCATTACCAAAGAAACGACGCGGTCAACAGTATGTCTTGGTGCTCAGCGGCTATTATGAATAACCGAGAGAATTCGGATATGAGAAGCCGTTCACCGAAAATGATGGGGCTTTAGCAGAATAGGCAAAAAAGAACAAAGGAAGAGTGTCGCATAATAGAGCGGAAACAAAAGAAGATAATAATCCATGTCCATGCAATTGTGGCTTGAAGATCTAAAAATGCAGAGCATGTAAACAAATGAACGGCGGAAAAATCACGTCTAATTATGTAAGGCTGGATTAATAGGGCCAGTTCACCCATCAACACCAATCCCTCTTAATACCAGGAGACGAAAAATCAAACAATATGTAAATATGGCGGGGATCAGCTGGGAAATAAATCAACTGTTCTTGGTCTACTGAGGCTGTTGGGTGATACAGGGCCCATTTTTAGTCAGCAGGTGCCTAAAACGGTGCGGGGCATTTTGACGATCTCCGTTACATGCCCCGCTCTGTAATATAAATAAGAGCAGATTCCCATTTTTTTTGAAAGAAGATTTGCCTGTTTTTTCTCTTCCCCGTTACTGATCACCTCTGAGACCTCCTGTGAGCCCAGTGCCTTGACGCGCGATCTCGTAATCCTCTGCAGGCGTTAGGCGCAAAAAAACGCGGTCCATTCTCTCGGATCCGGGAATAACTCATCTCCTACTCCTTGTGGGACATTGTTATTTTTGATTTCGTCTGTTCTTTCGTTAAATATTGGCAATTCCACGATCCGTCCCGAATTCTCATGTCCTCGCTGAAATCACCGTTTCAGGACCCTGATTCAGAGATCTCCTTCACGTTCTCAGACTCTGAAACAATCGACCTGGTTGTCCAGCTGCCCCAGCTCAACATTTACAAGAAAAGTGCTTTAAGATTTGCATTACCTGAAAATGACACCGTCGGATCCCCTTTTGCTGATTCCCAAGATGCCTTTGAAGAGCCCCCCAGTCTGCCGATGCTGGCATCTTTTGATCCCCAAGCTCCCATGAAACGCCTTCGATGGGGCACCACACGACACGCCACGGGCAGGCCCAAGCAGGAGTCGTTGGGGCGGGCAAAAACGCTTAAACTGGTGCTTCGATCGAAATCGAAGAGGCATCCTCAGAGAACTATCGACGAAAGGCCCCCGTCTGAGATCGATCTAGATATCATCGACGACTACCAGGACGAAAAACCCGCTGTCGACGTGTCTGCGGACACCAATGACCGGAAGCACGAGACACGAACAATCTTTTTCAATCGCTCGCTACCGCTGCTGATGTTGGACCCAAAAACAGGCAAAGCATCTGCCAACTACCCTCGTAATAAGACTCGTTCCGCCAAATACACCCCACTTTCGTTTGTACCCAAAATGCTCACCAAGAGCTTCACCACGGACTACGCCAATTCATATTTCTTGTTCCTCATCATTTTGGGCGCGTTTCCCATTTTCGGCGTGCCCAGTCCTGTTTTGGCTGCTGTGCCTTTAATTGTCATTCTTATCATCACGGCCTTCAAGGAGATGATCGAAGATTCCCGGAGAACCGCTCAGGATATCGAATTGAACAACCAGGCCACCCACATCTTGACCCAGGTCAGGGAAGACCCTGAGTATACATACGAGAACCGCAATAACAACGACGAGAAGGTTTCTCTCTGGCGTCAGTTCAAAAAACTCAATTCTCGTATTATGTTTAAATTCATCCGGCTGTTCCTCAGAAATTGCACCAAGAAGGGCAGGGCCCAGAAGAAGCGTGAGGAAATGCAGCCTTCCCGTGAAGCAAACCGTAAAAGCTTCGATAGCATGGTGGACCTTGAGCCCACCACTACACGAGCGTCGATGGCCAATACCACAAACAATAGAAGGTCTTTTGCCTCTCGCAGGTCCTACCATGGTAAGGACAAAACATTAGCATTTGAAAGAAAAGCATGGAAGGAGGTGAAGGTCGGTGATATTATCCGTGTCCAGAACAACGAAGAAGTTCCGGCCGATGTGCTTATTTTATCTTCTAGTGACACAGACAATTGTTGTTATGTGGAGACCAAGAACCTTGATGGTGAAACAAATCTTAAAGTGAAGCAGGCAATGAAGTTCTCTTCCCAAAATCACGATCTCAAGCGAGCAAACGACTTCATGGGTATCGATTTTGAGGTTGAAAGCGAGGGCCCACATCCCAATCTTTATTCGTACCAGGGCTTTGTTTTACACAGCATGCAAGGAGAGGCCCTGAAGGAACCTGCCACGGTCAACAACTTGTTGCTCCGTGGTTGCACTTTGAGGAATACAAAATGGGCGGTTGGCATTGTCCTTTTCACGGGCCCAGAAACCAAAATAATTCTCAATACTGGCATCACCCCATACAAGAAATCCAAGTTGTCTCGCGAACTCAACTACTATGTTTTGGTCAACTTTGCCGTTCTTTTCGGTATCTGTTTCGTCACTGGACTCTTCAATGGTATATATTACCGACAAGAAGGAACATCTCGAGAATTCTTCGAGTTTGGTACCATTGCTGGATCCCCTGCTGCGAACGGTGTCGTTGCCTTCTTTGTCGCCGTTATATTGTATCAAGCCTTGGTACCAATTTCATTATACATCACTATCGAGATCATCAAGTCCTTGCAAGCGTTGTTCATCTATTATGACATCGGCTTGTATTACGAAAAACTTGACTTCCCCTGCAACCCAAAATCATGGAGTATATCTGATGATTTGGGACAAATTGAGTATGTCTTCAGTGATAAGACTGGTACTCTCACGCAGAACTTGATGGAATTCAGAAAATGCACGATCCAAGGAACTTCCTACGGAAATGCATACACTGAAGCATTGGCAGGATTGAGAAAGCGCCAGGGCATTGATGTTGAAAAAGAAAGCCGTGAGCAAAAGGAGATCATTGGTCGTGAACGGGACGAAATGCTCCAAGATCTTCGTTGTATCAGCAAAAACATATACGATGACGAGCTCAGCTTGGTCTCCAAACAATTTGTGGCTGATCTCAAGGGTCTTTCCGGTGCAGAGCAGCAGAAAGCCACCTCTGAGTTCATGCTTACCTTGGCATTGTGCCACTCAGTGGTTGTTGAAGAAGACCCCAAAAATCCTGACAAAAAGTTACTCAAGGCTCAATCTCCAGATGAGGCTGCATTGGTTGGGACTGCTCGTGCTCTTGGCTTCTCTTTTGAGAACAAGACAAAAACAGGGTACACCTTGCTGGTTCAAGGAGTCGAAAAGGAATATCAAGTGTTGAACACTCTAGAGTTCAACTCCACCAGAAAAAGAATGAGTGCCATTATCAAAATGCCTGCTGAAGATGGTGAGAAGGAGTCCAAGATCATGCTATTCTGCAAGGGTGCCGACTCAATAATATATTCTCGCTTGTCTCAAACTAAAAACTCCCAGGAGATGCTTGACAAGACTTCTTCTCAATTGCAAGATTATGCAACTGAGGGATTGAGAACTTTGTGCATAGCCAAGAGGGAATTGACTCTTGAGCAGTACAAAGCTTGGAACAAAAAACATTTGGAAGCATCAGCTGCACTCGAAAATAGAGAGGAGCAAATGGAGGCCGTCGCAGACTCCATTGAACGTGAATTGGTTCTTCTTGGAGGTACTGCTATCGAGGACAGGTTACAAGACGGTGTTCCGGACTCCATCTCTATGTTGTCTGAGGCAGGCATTAAATTGTGGGTCTTGACCGGCGACAAAGTGGAAACAGCAATCAACATTGGATTCTCTTGTAACTTGCTTGGAAACAATATGGAGTTGCTTGTCTTGAAGACGGAATTGACTGACAAAGAAAGAATGAAACATGGTGTAATACCAGGCGATGGCAACGACACTGTCATTGACAGATTGGTCACAAACTACCTATCGACTTTCAACATGACCGGATCTGTGGATGAGCTTGAGCAAGCCAAGAATGATCATTCGATGCCGGATGGAAGATTCGGTGTTGTCATTGACGGCGATGCTCTTAAAATTGCTCTTGCAGACGAAGACATCAAAAGGAAGTTCCTTCTTTTGTGCAAGCAATGTAAAGCAGTGCTTTGTTGCAGAGTTTCTCCGGCCCAGAAAGCAGCAGTGGTACTTATGGTCAAGCAAACCCTTGAGGTCATGACTTTGGCCATTGGAGATGGATCTAACGATGTGTCCATGATTCAAGCCGCTGATGTCGGTGTGGGTATCGCTGGTGAAGAAGGCCGTCAAGCTGCTATGAGTTCTGATTATGCGCTTGGCCAGTTCAGATTTTTGACTCGTCTCCTCCTCACTCACGGCAGATGGAGTTATAAAAGAATGGCAGAAATGATTCCGTGCTTCTTTTACAAGAACATCAACTATACCTTCGCCTTGTTTTGGTACAGCGTCTTTAACGACTTTGACGGTTCGTATTTGTTTGACTTCACATACTTGGTGTTTTGTAACTTGGCTTTCACGTCCTTGCCTGTCATTGTATTGGCCGTGTTCGATCAAGATGTGAGCCCAACGGTGTCAATGCTTGTTCCTCAGTTGTACAGAGTCGGAGTCCTTCAATCGGAGTTCAACCAGTGGAAGGTTTGGATCTATATGTTGGACGGGTTGTACCAGTCGGTCGTTGCGTTCTTCTTCCTGTGGCTCGTTTTCTATCAGGGCTTTCCCACAATGAGTGGCATGCCTTCTGACCATAGATTTTACATGGGCGTTTATGTGACATGTATTTCATGTATCACCGCCAACGCCTATGTGTGGTTGCAACAATACAGGTGGGACTGGGTGTCTCTAATCTGCAACATCTTTGGAACCGTTGTGATTTTTGCGTTGACTGGAATTTATTCGTCCATTCCATTGTCGCAAGAGTTCTATAAGGCTGGAGCAGTAGTGTTTGGCACTTTATCCTTTTGGGCCTGCTTTCTCATTGGAATGGTGATCAGTATTTTCCCTCGTTTTTGCTTCGACGCTATACGAAGATTGTATTTTCCACGAGACGCAGATATCATCAGAGAATGTGTTAAACGAGGCGACTATGCGAAGTACCCGATTGATTATGACCCCACGGACCCTAATCGTGTTCAGGTTGACCAGCCTAAAAACGAAATGGACTCATTAGTTGAAGAGAAATTGGAGCACATTATGCCACAGCAGAGAGCACTGGTGGTTGACATGGTGAGGAGACTGATGATTGGAAAGTCAGCATTTTACAACGAAAGTGCAGACATTATAGACACTTACGAGCTCGAAAACGTTAGCACTACCGCGCTCGACAACTTTGAAGAGGGTGTTGCGGTTCATACGATACTGCGCCAGCCTACCAATGTGAGAGCTTCGCTTGAATTGCCTGAACTCACAACCGTGAGTTCTCTCAAGAAGGTTGCATCCCGGAAATCCGGGCAATGGGATAAATAATGAATTATGATGGATGGCCTAGAAATAGGGTCCTAATGATATCTACCTAGAGTAGTTTTATCTTAGAAACATGAGGTGTAGATTGGGAAGGATTTGAAGTGGCAGAGGGCATTTGAATCATTGATGATTGGAAATAGTTCATGGTCAATGAATCAAATGAGTGGGTCATAGCCCAAAAGATGACGAGCCTTCGTTAAAGACCCTTTAGCTCTGGAAAGTTGATAGAATTTACATTTGAGTAATTGAGGCCCAAAAGAGCGTTGGTTGAAATAGTTGGTTTTAGAAGTAGTTCGATGTTTCAAAGTTCAACGATGTGCTGAATTTACTCGAGAGATGATCCTTGACAATTTCTTGAGAGATGTGAATGGGTATTACGATTGCAACAAAGTATACTGAACGGAAGTCCACAAGTGATGTCAAAGAGTAAAGAATGAGTGATCTGATTAACGAGATCTCTTTGGGAGAGAAGAGATTGTTCAATCTTGATAGACCAGCAACTTTGCTGATCTTCACAGGATAACAACAGTGACTTGATTGGTATCAAGTATTCTTAGAAATGCAGAATACTTCAAGTGCCTTGATAGAATATACGAACCAGTGATAGAACGAGAGCGATCCTATACCCAGAGAAATCCAAATATTGAAGTAGAAACAGAACCTTCGGAAGCAATCCAGCATTTACACCCGACCTAAACTACAGCCCACCATTCCACCTCTTCTAATACTTCAGATCAAAGAATCTCCCAATTTTCACAGAACCACTAAGACGTTCCGTCACTTAAGCCACCCCTTCGTTTAGATGCACAGATGGGCCAATGCGAAGATATTCCGATTCTCCAATCCTTCTTTACACAGTGCCGTTCGGAGTAGCCCAGTAATGTCATTAGGATCGGTGAATCTGTAGCAAATCAAAGACCAAGGCGCCAATACAGACGACAAAAAAAGAGAAAATCAGAGAAAATCAAAATGATATATTACCAAACCCAAAAACCAAAACCCAATTGAGACCCCTTTACCAATTCTCGTTTGATCTGAAGGCCCCATTCTTCGATGCCTCGATACACTATTTGGGTGCAAAAAAGACCAATTAACGAGCCACATCCTTATTCGCGGAACCAGCGACATTTCTAAGAAAACCAGCAAAATCGAGCCAGGAAAAATCGGGATCGGGAGAAAATCCTACCAAAACTTCACAAATTCCTTCAAAAGGTCGCCATCTCCCGCTTCTCATCACCACATGAACATCGGCCCGGCGCTTGAAATTGCCGCTATTGCCTCGTGCTTTCTTGACTTCGATCGCGGTTGCAGGTGAGTTTGCACCCATTTTTAGGCCTCTTGGACCGAGGAAGCACGACGCTGTGATTTTTGCTCTAAAGTGGCAACCCACGCCGGGGCCGCTCCCATTTGCCTGAATCAATAAAAAAGTTAGAATTTTCTTACACTTCACATCTATTTTCCTCCATCGTTTCTTCGGGGCTTGCTGAAATCAAGAAATGTCGCGCTGTCTTAATTCTCATGGCGTTTCTTTTGGCGATCCCCGGGACAGGAATTTTGGCCGTGGTGCACGGGTTTTTGGCAGTTATCGGTGCCCTGGCATCGAATTGGGCTTCCTCGCCCACGTCACTTTGATCCCAGCCCGCAATGGCCCTTGCCGTGGCTACAAATCCAGTCGGTGAAGCAGCTGTGGCCGGGGTAGTTCTGACGTGACCTGCACATAACACGAGCGATTGTTTTTTTCGACCAATAGGGCGTGCGCGTTCGCAGCAGAGCCCGAAAACAGCCGGCCAGTCACGTGAGCGGACGCGACATTAGGCATTTTTTTTTCACTATCAACGTTGCAAAAAAAAAAAAAAAATTGGCGGCCGCGAATTGTTATATAAACGACGTCCACCCCCCCTGGAAAAATTCCCTTTTTTTTTTTCTTCTCTAGATTTGTTTCTCGGCAATAATCTATTCATAAATTCAAAATGGCCATCCAAGACAACTCTTTTTTGATTGACTTTTTGATGGGTGGTGTCTCCGCCGCCGTCTCTAAGACCGCTGCTGCTCCAATTGAGAGAGTCAAGTTGTTGATTCAGAACCAGGAGGAGATGCTTAAGCAGGGCCGTTTGTCCCACAAGTACACCGGTATCATCGACTGTTTCAAGAGAACCGCCGCTGACGAGGGTGTCGTTTCCTTGTGGAGAGGTAACACCGCTAACGTTATCAGATACTTCCCAACCCAGGCCTTGAACTTTGCTTTCAAGGACAAGTTCAAGAAGATGTTCGGTTACAAGAAGGAGGAGGGCTACGCCAAGTGGATGGCCGGTAACTTGGCCTCCGGTGGTCTTGCCGGTGCCACCTCTTTGGCTTTCGTCTACTCTTTGGACTACGCCAGAACCAGATTGGCTAACGACGCCAAGTCCACCAAGGCTGGTGGTGGTGAGAGACAGTTCAACGGTTTGTTGGACGTCTACAAGAAGACCTTGGCCTCTGACGGTATCGCCGGTTTGTACAGAGGTTTCGGTCCATCCGTTGTTGGTATCATTGTCTACAGAGGTCTTTACTTTGGTATGTACGACTCCTTGAAGCCAGTTGTCCTTGTTGGTCCATTGGAGGGTTCTTTCATTGCTTCTTTCTTGTTGGGTTGGGGTGTTACCACCGGTGCCGGTGCTGCTTCTTACCCATTGGACACCGTCAGAAGAAGAATGATGATGACCTCTGGTGCTGCCGTCAAGTACAACGGTGCCTTTGACTGTTTCAAGAAGGTTGTTGCCCAGGAGGGTGTTGCCTCTTTGTTCAAGGGTTGCGGTGCTAACATCTTGAGAGGTGTTGCCGGTGCTGGTGTCATCTCCTTGTACGACCAGTTGCAGGTTATCTTGTTCGGTAAGAAGTTCTAAGCTCACCCTCCCGTGTCTTTAGAATAAATTATTGAGAACATTGCATTTGGCTCTTATGTATATAAAGTTTAGTTCAATGTGATGTGTTGTACAATTTTTCGCCTTGTAGAGGTTACAAGCTTCGTCCTTATTGGTTTGAGGTGTACCTCGCACGTGACTTTTTCACTACCGTGTTTCTGCCTGGCGTCTATGTATGGCGTACGACATTAGGCCCGTTGTTTATGTTTTTGGAGGCACGGCGGAAAAAAGTTAATATGCTTTGAAATTCCCCGACATACTTCAGTGGTCACGTGACTTTCAGCCATTTAACAAGTTCTTCCCTTTCCATCTTTATATTTTACCTAAGGGTCAATTTTATTACTACGAGTTTAAAATGTCGGTTGGGACGCTACAAGGTATTCAAAAATCATACTATTAGTGCCCCCGGCGAATAATGTACCAGCAGAAACACAAAGGCAGGACACAGGGCATACCACCAAAGTACCCTCAGCCCTACTTGTATTGCAAACTGATATCCCCCAAGATTCACCAGCAGACACGTATAAAGATTTGTGGCTCGAAACAAACAAAACTTTTCATGAGGACGACCTCTCGAAGTTCAAGTACAACAAGTCATAGGCACCTTTCAAATCGTAAGTCACCTTCTCCTGTTTGGCGTAGCCCAATTTGGCCACAGCGTCGGCACACGAAGCCAATTGAGTGAAACAGGCGGCTTCTTTGGGCGACTTTTCGTTGACCAAAGTCATGGAGAACTTGCCCGGATGGAAAATACGCAAAACACGAACCAACACATCCACAATGCCCACAGGCGACGTGGCCAGGAAGGGATAGTTTGTCTCGAACGATGCGTAGGACCAGCCCAGCTCGGGTGTGATGTGCAACGTGTAGTAGTAGCCTGTACCGTTTTTCAGACACACCGAATTGGACGAGTAACCACAGGGCAGAAACGCAAAGGCGTCATGGGCAAATTCCCACTTGACGTCCTCCTCATCAGAAAGCTCCATGTTCTCGCTCATTTGTGGCAGTGGCATATGAAAAGGCGAGGTGACGGCTGGAGCGTAGTTCCCATGAGGATGGGCATTGGAAGCTGGCAAAAACAAGTTTTCGAGACCCGTGTCACGCATAGTTCCTAAGCCCTGGTCGTGGCCCAAATCGTGTTCCTCTTCGTCGCTCGAATGGGTCACTACAGAGTCTGGCCCTGGTTCTCTTGAAGTGACAAAAGAACGGGCTCTTTGCGGGTCCAACTGGGTCATCAAGATCTCGAAGGTCTGGTCTTTGCCGCCCATGGGCAGGCTTTTTTGGTGACCCCCCATGTACAAGTACCAGTGGTCGTCGGAGGTGAAGTCACCCACCACATAGGACTTTCCTTTCACAAAGTGGGTGTTGAGCAACTGGACCTCGTTTTTCCAGTCCGTGTGGACGTGCTTTTGCTTTTCGGGAAACATAAACAGGCGGCGGGAGTAGAAGACCTGGTGGACGTCCTTGGAGGAGATCTCACACAGCAACTCTTCTCTGGCAGCCTCAAACAAGAGATCAAGGCAGGCCAACGTGGTGGTGGTGCCGCACGTCTTGAGCACGATTTTATGAGGAAACACAAAAAGCGACAGCTCCAGGAGAAGGTAGGCATCGACGTCTCTGGACAGTTTTACTGAGAGGACCTTGCAATTAACCAAGTCCAACACACTGACCCATTTTGGCAAGGGCACGGAGCGGAGGCCGTTGCCTTTAGGAGCTTCTTCGGCAGAGGGCCAGAACCAGACCTCGAGGAGCTTTTCAGGACCTTCAAAGGCGAACGTGGAGTCTAAATTCGCAGAAAGTACATGGTCAACGTAGTCTTCGTGGACAACCATAACAAACGCCCGGTAGTGAGAGGGCGTGAAGTCAGCTGGTCACAGAGGGTGACTTTTCAGTGTAGTTGTACGGTTGTACGGCTTTTTGGCTAGTGCTTGAGTGTTCTTTGCTATTTCAGCAAATGAGCAACGGTCTGAAACTAAGCAAGCCTCCGGCGACAAGAGCGATTGGGAGGACAAAAACCGACTATGTGAGCTTTAAAGTGGTTCACCAGTTCAGGAAGTGCTGTTTTTCCGAGGTGATGTGCTTACCGTGTCAAAGCTCTGGATTGGCTGTGGTCGGTCAGGCAGTTAAGAAATTTGGGGTCTTTCACTAGCGGCGGAAGGGGGAGGGTCGACAACCGGTAGTGAAGAGAGGGAGGCGTTGAAGGCAGAACTCGGGTGTTATCCGGGTTCGACGGTCTGGTTATACAAGAAGGTTAGGCTCGATCGTGAGGGTTTCTTGGGCATAAACCGGCAGGGGCTTCTGGGGGCTTCAAGGGACGCTGTCTTTGGGATGGGGACAGCGGGGACTCAAAATACGGGAAGAAGCGTTTTTTCTTCGAAAGAAGATGAAGGTGGTGGTTGCTCTGGAGCAAATTTTCACTCCTGCAGTGAGCCAGCCAAGCAAGAAAGAGGTGGGGGAGGCAGTGTTTCAGTGGGTTTGCGTTTTTGAAGGTTTTTCTTTGGATAGAGATTTGGGAGAGGTTTCAGTCTTTTTTTTTTGTCTTGGGTTTTGCTACGGTGTTGGCGTTTACCCACCAAGTGTGACTCAGAACGGCTGCGGAAACCTGGGGAAATGCTAGTGCGTAGAGGAATAGGAGGCATGGAAGATGAATTCTGATAAGATAAGGGGAAGTTTTGGGAAGTGTTTAGGTTTTGATGCTTGTGGGGCAACGCGATTGTGATTATGTGATTTCGATTATGTGATTTCTGGGTGGACGAAGCTGGGTGAGTGGGAGCAAGCGACGTTTTGCATTTCTTCTTTGATCTGTAGGCTTGATAAGAAGTGAGCGATTTGAATCTAGATGCTAGTGCAGCTCATTGAGGCACTTTTGGCTGGAAAAGGCGTATTCTGTTCTCCCTTGATGTTGGCCTTTGTTCACTGGACAGTCATTCCACAGTGCTATATGTGTACTTCCAAAGTTACCGTTGAATTTCTAAAACATGTACTCCCTTCAAAGAAGTCATTCAGAAATCGGTTCAGACAAGTTTATTTTATAAGTCGTAGGGCTCGTGTGGTTTTTTTGCGGTCCTGATAAGGCCTGAAGTACGAGTAATTGAGTGCTGGACACTGAGGGTCTCGAATGCTCCAAGAAAGTAAATTAAAAGGAGAGTGTCAAAACACTTGTTTCAGCTCTCAAACATTTCTGAGCCGAATCTTGAAGATCGATCAATTTCAAAATAGGCTTGAGGGGCGCAGCCAGGTGAATCCCTGTCAACATAAATCAGTGACACGACGAGGCATTGCTGCTGTGGAATACGATTTCTTGGGATCTAGCGAAGACCCTTTATTGGGTCGGGTCTCAAATTAATTTGGTGGCCAGGAGAATAGATGGGACGAATTTGGGTACCAGGAGTAAGAAGAACAGATATCGAGCAATGGGAGATCGGGGTCTTTACAAAAGTCACAACCAAGTAGGAAACTTTAAGCTCTGTCGTGAAGTGTCAAGCTTGATGGCCTAATAAAATCCCATCTGATCGAATTATCGACATTTTTGGCGTATTTTCATCCATAGGTTGTCACGGAAGTGTCGCCAGTCAGAACGCCTTCTTTGAGGAGGTCAATCGGAATCAGATTCACTACACGAATTCACATACGCTTTAATTATTGTCACAACTCTGAAACAGAATACTGCTGTGGAGTAAAACAAAGTATCCTGGATTGGATTGAGTGAGAAGGTAGTTTGACCTGAGCTGGGTATGTTTCTTTGGCAGATCTTGTCGATACTTCAGGAAGTCACTTTCATGCCACCATTTCACCATTTGCAACAATTCTGATTGTAACAGAGAGCTGGAGCTTTTATTGAGCCGGGAGCTTCCCATAAATTGAGGTCACGAAAACCAGTCTATCTCGTATGTGGCATCCAGACACTTTCAATTTGATCCAGCAACTAATTCTTACCTGGTTCTATCCTGATACCTAAAATAAAATTGTGCCAAGTCCTTATGGATAGCTACTGTTTGGTCTCCTATGGAAATTTATTTTGGATTATTTTTCCAATGTGCTCAGTCACTACTTACTTTGTCTCAATGCCTTTACCTTTCAAGACCCACAATGCTCATACCTCCTACCCTTTAGAAGCCAAAGCCTAGATTTTTTTCTTAATCTTATTTCCACCCATTCTTCTCTGCATCAAGGCCCCCCGAATCATCCAATCAAATTTCCACACTCCCCTACCCCAGATCCCTCCTGGAAACTCCGACCTGAGACATCGTATGCCGTATTCTCATCACTCGATTACATGCTCTTCACCTTTGACGAAGACCCTGAACCACCAGACCCTGCAGGAATCCCGATCCCCAAAAACGGCAAGGACGCCCAGCTTCTCCAGCCGCTGCTGGTGGGCTCCTTACTGCTGTCTTTGAACCGGGAAAGTGCCAGACCTGGCTCCTTCAAACAAGGCAGTTTCCAGGAACTCCACAGCAACATTGGCCGGGCACGGCGCCGTTCGTCAGTGTACAGGCGTCTTTCGGTTCGGCTGGTCGGATCTTCGGCGGGTATTCCGATTCCCGTCGGCTACAGCGACGAAAACGGGAAAAAGAGCCTCGGTGACTTTGTTCCTTTGAGGGTACTAGGCCAGGGCGCCTACGGCAAAGTGCATCTTGTCAAGGACCGGCAGAACGGGCGGCTTTACGCCCAGAAACAGATTAGAAAACCCCAGATCGACCTTCACGAGGAAAACCAGCAAAATGGCGCCCATGTAAGCCACATCCATCGGACCCTAGCAGAAAGACAGATCCTCACGCTGGTCACCCACCACAGAAATATTGTCAAGTTGTTCTACGCCTTGCAGGACCAGGACCGGTTCTACCTCCTTTTGGAGTACATTCCAGGCGGAGAGTTGTTCTACCACTTGACTCTGGGAAACGCTTTGGGAAATGTGTTTCGAGAGGACCACGTGGCGTTTTACGCCGCCGAAATGGCCTTGGGGCTCCGTCACTTGCACCTGTTGGGCATTGTGTACCGGGATTTGAAACCAGAGAACTGTTTGCTCAATGCTGCTGGCCATTTGGTACTTACAGACTTTGGACTCTCCAAAGCCATTTCCAATGACGACGACGGCGCCTGTCGCTCGATTATCGGCACTCCCGAGTATATGGCGCCAGAAACAATCAAGGGCGAGGAGTATGATTATGCCGTGGACTGGTGGCTGCTTGGCTGTGTCATTTACGACATGATGACAGGAAAACCGCCTTTTACAGGCAAACTGCACGACGTGATCACAAAAAAGATCCTCCTGGCGAAACTCAGCTTGCCCTTCTACCTTTCGCTTGATGCCAAGGACTTGTTGAACAAGCTCCTCCAGAAAAACCCCGAGAAGCGGTTCCAGGTGAACACCAAGTGGGAAACATTCCAGAACCACCGTTTCTTTCGTAAGATTGACTGGCAGGCCTTAGCCATCCAGGACGAGTCTGTGGTGCCGCCCATCATTCCCACGATTTCTGACCCAGAAATGGCAGAAAACTTTTCCGAGGAGTTTACTTCAATGAAGGTGAGCGACTACGAGGTGGCCACTGCTCAGGCTACCAGAAACACACAAGAGCTTTTTCAGGGCTTCAGCTTCGCTGCCAGCGGCAGCTACATTGACAAGTTTGGACAACTTCGGATGCGGGACAACGATTTGAACGTCTAGAGGGTGCTAGACGCGGCGTGACACGGATGTGTCCACATATGCGTCGTATTTAATTATATTTAATGAGAGATTTCTCGCTTTTGTAATAGGGTTTGCAGAATGAAGGTGAACAGCTTTGCAGCCAAAAAATAGGGTTATCACGAGTAGTGGTAAACGAGACGTGAAGGGACAAAAGCTGTCTTGAGAAAAATATCAGGAGGCTATTCTTACTCTGGTAAAATGCTGCTTCTTAGTAGTCGAGGTCCTTTTCTGATACAGATATGGTAAAACCCCAATTGTTCCTCAGTTGCCAGTCTGAGAAAAAAGCAAAAGCTGCGAGAGCAGCAGAAAGAAGTCTATAAGAGAACTGAGAAAATTCGAAATTGGTTTGTTTGTGGTTCCCACTGATTCCATACATCTTTTAGCGAGGCAGTGCATAGGCAGATCCTAGATATGACTTAAGCACCCAGCAATACACCGTAACAGGCGTCCCTTGATACAGATCGACCTCTCACCGCTTTTTATATAAAATTCATCGAAAGTAAAGGAAATCATTGAAGTAACCCCCGTCACCACCACCGTTTAGTGCCGCGCACGACCTGCGTTATCTTGACAACAGACCCTCAAATTCAAGAACAAACCTTAACTCACCAGACTATGGACGAATCGCTCATTGCCACAATTAACAAGCTTCAGGACGCACTTGCGCCGCTTGGTGGGGGTCTGTCCCTGCCAGTGGATTTGCCGCAAATAACCGTCGTGGGCTCCCAGTCAAGTGGCAAATCGTCAGTGTTGGAGAACATTGTGGGCCGTGATTTCTTGCCCAGAGGCACTGGTATCGTCACCAGAAGACCGTTGGTGTTGCAGCTTATCAATAGAAGACCAGGCGTGAACAAGGCCGATGCCGATAAAATCAACAAAACCACCGAAAAGGGCGAGGAGCTGGAAAACAACTTGGAGGAGTGGGGAGAGTTTTTGCACTTGCCTAACAAGCGGTTTTACAACTTCGAGGAGATTCGTGCTGAAATTGTGCGTGAAACGGACGCCAAAACAGGCAAGAACTTGGGCATTCTGGCGGTGCCTATCAACTTGCGTATCTACTCGCCTCATGTCTTGACTTTGACGTTGGTGGACTTGCCTGGCTTGACCAAGGTGCCTGTGGGCGACCAGCCCAAGGATATCGAGAAACAGATCCGTGAGATGTTGTTGAAGTACATTTCCAAGCCCAATGCGATCATTTTGGCTGTCAATGCCGCCAACACCGATTTGGCCAACTCCGACGGACTCAAGTTGGCCCGTGAGGTCGACCCCGAGGGCTCTCGTACCATTGGTGTTTTGACCAAGGTCGACTTGATGGACGAAGGTACCGACGTTGTGGACATTCTTGCAGGCAGAGTGATTCCCTTGAAGTTCGGCTACATCCCTGTGATCAACCGTGGCCAGAGGGACATTGAGCTGAAGAAGACAATCCGTGCTGCGCTCCACGACGAAACCAGTTTTTTCGAAAACCACCCCTCCTACAAGGCGAAGAGCCAATACTGCGGCACCGGCTTTTTGGCCAAGAAGCTCAACAGTATATTGTTGCATCACATCAAGAGCACCTTGCCCGACATCAAGTTGCGTATCGAAAACTCTTTGAAGCGCTACCAGAACGAGTTGAGCATTTTGGGACCCGAGATGGAGGAGAGCCCCACGTCTATCGCCTTGAGCATGATCACCAACTTCGCCAAGGACTACAATGAGATTTTGAACGGTGAAGCCAAGGAATTGTCCTCGCAGGAGTTGAGCGGTGGTGCCCGTATCTCCTTCGTTTTTCACGAAATTTACAAGAACGGTGTCAACTCGATTGACCCCTTCGATCAGATCAAGGACGCTGACATCCGCACGATCATGCACAACACCTCTGGTTCGGCTCCCTCTCTTTTCGTTGGCACTCAGGCTTTTGAGGTGCTTGTCAAGCAGCAAATCCATCGTTTAGAGGAACCCTCGTTGCGCTGTGTCAACTTGATTTTCGATGAGTTGACGCGTATCTTGACGCAAATCATCAGCCATCCACAGTACTCTAGATACCCAATGTTGAAAGACCGTCTTTCACAGTCGTTTATTCAGTTTTTGCGCGAGGAGTTGATCCCCACCAACAAGTTTGTCACTGACATTATCAACGCCGAGCAGACATATGTGAACACCGCCCACCCTGACTTGTTGAAGGGCTCGCAAGCAATGGCTATGGTGGAGGAGAAGTTTCACCCCAAGCCTCTGGTCGCCGTGGACCCCAAGACCGGCAAGCCCTTGCCTCCTACTCAGCAACCACAGCCCCAGCAGCCGCCCAAAGATGAGTCCAACGGCTTCTTCGGCGGCTTTTTCTCGTCGAAGAACAAAAAGAGGTTGCAGCAGATGGAGGCTCCACCTCCAGTGTTGCGTGCCACCGGCCAGATGACAGAGAGAGAGCTGATGGAGACGGAGGTGATCAAGCTTTTGATCTCCTCGTACTTCAACATTGTCAAGCGTACGGTCGCCGACCTTGTGCCCAAGTCTGTGATGTTGAAGTTGATCACGAGATCGAAGGATGAGATTCAGAAGGAGTTGTTGCTGAAGTTGTACAGTGCGCTGGATTTGCCTGACTTGGTCAAGGAGAACGAGGCCACTGTGCAGAAGAGAAAGGAGTGTTTGAAGATGGTAGAGGTATTGAAGAACGCCAGCGAGATTGTGTCGAGCGTATAAATATTTAGATAACTAATGACAGATCCCGGTGTAGGCTCAGAACTCGTAAACGTTAAACAGGAGGTCTGAGTCAAGCAAGGCTTTTTCTGTGTCCTCCCAAGGGACATTGAAAATGCCGCTGTTGATTTTAGGCATGTTGACCACCGGCCGGCCGGTTTTGTCCTTCTCCAAATCCTCCAACTCCCCTAATTTTCCAGCCAAGTCCCGCAAACTCGATCTGGTGTACTCCACAATCTCCCCCACGCTATTGTTAAAGTCACTAGTAAACAAGCAAGCCACGTATTGGTCTCCTGTGGGAATCACAAAAGCAGTTCCCAAAAGCAGAGGTCCATTTGCTCTGCAATGTTCAGCATACTTAGTATAAGCGTCTGGGAACCGTTTTCGGAATTGGACGGCGATTCCGCCACCCCACGCTCCGTGGGGATTACATGCGTGAGCTAGCACCACTCTTTTGACGGAATTGTGTGTGAATAGGTCTCCTTTGATGTAGTTTAACATGGTGTAGTTGGAGTGCGATTTGGTTGCAAATGGGGATTATAGAGGAGTGAGGAGGGAGGGACGGAGGCAGCGGAATTTCCTTTTTTTGCTTTTGGATTCGCTCTGTTTATTGGCGACGTTTTGGTTGATGGGAAAAAATGGAGTGTTATAGGCAGATTGTCATAGGCAGAGAGTTGTAGGCTTGGTGTTGGATACTGCGGAGGTCACTAGACCTAGTAGGTAATAGTGTACGGGAACTTTTGGAGAGTGGTAGAAATTGGCATGGATTAGGAGCCTTATTTCCAAGATGAGTGAGAATAGGCTTTTTGCTTGTTGAAGAGGAATTGGATTCGTAGCTCAGTTACTAGTGAAAAGCATCTTTATTTCCACAGTGAGCTATCTATTCCTGGTTACTGGAGCGTTGAATCAATCTGCCTGTAAAAAGATCAATTTGCTCTTGAAGGCATTCGGTAGAAGAAGCTATTGAGTAGTTTTTACCATCGAGGACAAACTGGCTGGAAGAAAGTAAATGGCCAACTCTCATTTTCTTTTTCTGATTGATACTTCTTTGGACTCCTTGTTCACTATGTCTGGGATTAAACCTGCTTCAGCTTGTAGGCCTGTTTGTTTGACGCCGATAAGAACCTCTGCATTCAAATCTTTGTGTAATGCCACCTTCCCTTGTGAATCTCAGAGTATTGTGAATCTCAGAGTATTGTGAATCTCAGAGTATTGTGAATCTCAGAGTATTGTGAATCTCAGAGTATTGTGAATCTCAGAGTATTGTGAATCTCAGAGTATTGTGAATCTCAGAGTATTGTGACTTATGGTTTGTCTTGAATGAGCAGTTCTCATAAACATTATTCTGTCTATCATTTGCAGCTTGAAGGCAACTCAATGCATATAGCTTTCGGAAAATCCACACTGTGTAATGTTACTGGTTTGTTCAATCGCCCTCCCTCATGCAACCAAATACAATAAATGTATCTATTTCTTTGCTATTTACAAGACGTTCGAAGGATCGTGAGGCTGCTCAACTCAAAATCGCCATTTTACCGACAATTGTGTCTTGTGGACGACGTTGCTTAGAATTGACCCCAAGGCCATAAGCTTTGAGGCTGTGGATGCTCTATGCCTTGGTGCTTTAAATGCTTTTGGCCCTTGAATCTCCTGAGCTTCTGACTGTTATCATCAGACCTCATGTGGCGAGCTGCTGCCCCTCAAAACTTAAAGGAGAGCGACTCGCCCGGGCTTTTGCAATTCACACCGTTATGCAAAAAGCCATGCTCACACCCACAGCCAAACAAATTGTCCACCAGCTGCTCCGCCTTAGGCGCCTCTTCATATTGGGTCGCTTCAGGCGTGCACTCGAAAAGAATTTGGTTGGAAACCACGGCGGCCCGGAAGCCCAGGAATCGGTCTTCTGGAGTAACCATGAAAAACTCGAGTCTGTCGCCCTTTTTGAGCTTGGCTTCGGGTGAAATCGCCAAAAGATCAGCCTTGACGCCCCAACCGCCGCCTCCAGCAATCACCTCGTACTTCTTCGTTCCTGTTTTCTGATGCACCTTGACATACACCTTGGTGTCTTTACTCTTGATGCTCATCAAGGCCTCGTTGTGCTCAAGGAACTTGGCCGCTGGAAGGGTATTGATTTTCTTGACCAAGTTGCCGGTGCACTCAGTGATCACCAAATTGTCCCCCTCGCTTAAAGACTTCCAGCGGTCAATGGACTGTGGAGGTGCAAGTGGAGGTTCTAGCGAGGGAAGTTTTACCGTGAGTTCACAAAGCGTCTCTCCCATATTCTTGTCGCCATCTTTCCCCTGGAGCTGCTTTGGCTGGAAGTAAAATAGCGTGGCTAGCGTGTTTGTGGAAAATGCCGTATTGGCCAACGACAAGTCCAACGTCTGCTCTGGCGCCACGCCCAAACGCAAAACGGCATTGATCGATTTCCAGTTCTCTCTGGCACCCACAGGAGACACGCCGTCAGCATCCTTGACCGTCTTCAGGTCTTTCTGGCTCAAATGCACTGAGGAGGAAATGTCCATGTACTCGTCCATCCAGAGCTCCGATAGGCCGCTTCGAACGCCGTTGGGCACCACCGAGTCCACGCCTGCCACCACCACCTGCATTTGGGCGATTTGGTGGAGTCCGATGGCGTTTTCAATGGCAATTGGGAGACTGGAGGGTGTTGCGAGAAAAAGAGCCGATTTTGCTTTGAGCGACGGCGGTGGCGAAAGTGTCGTGTTCATGTTTGGCGTGATCCGTGTTCTGGCGAAGAAAGAAGCGTTTCTCCGGGCGGAAGTAGCGAATCGCCGGAGGCCAATTGATGAATTGATCATGGAAATCAGAGAGTGATTTGGGAATAAAAGGTGGGTTTTGGCGGGTTGTGTTGATGGATTTTAGGGCCAGAATTGGCTGGGATTCATGCAGGTATGGTTGTAGTTGGTGTGGGGTCAAGGAAAAGTGGTGATAGTGGAGTGAGAATAATGGCTGCGAAATGTGTAGGTAAGCATACAGGTTTTGGAGAGTCTTTGGAAGGCGTCTCTTCTTTCCTTGAAAAATATGACAAAACTCTTCAGTGGGTTTAATAGTGATATATGAAGTAAGGCCAAATTGAGTTTAAGTTTGTTTTTGGAATTGTACGGCGTGAAAATTGAGTGGTCTTGGTTTTCATACAGCTCCTCTATTACTTTTGCCTGGGTGTTGAATGTTAGAGGGTCAATATTGCCAATTGACCATGGAGTAATTTCACTTTATGGATCTTGTTTCCTTCAGTGATGAGCTACGTCAGTACTTTCAACAGATTGTTGATAAGGATAACGAAGCTGAAGTTGCGACAAACGATTTACATTGAGTCCTTCTTCAATAATCGAGGGAGTGAGAGCGTCATATATATGAGCAAGTCGTCTCTCTGTTACCCGTGAATCAATTTCGAAGAAAACAATTGTTCTAACTAAGCACACGGATGAACCCCAGTGTCTCTATCAGAAGTGCTGTAAGCTCAACGAGGCATTGAGGACGATCGGCACCTGAACTATTTCGGTTTGACAAGGCCTGGTATTTCTCTTTACTAAAAAAACTCAACTCTATGCCATTGGTGAGTGAGCTTCTTGTGAAACGAGGCATTGGCTATAGATTTCATCAATACATGAATCTGATTGTAATACAGGGAATCATGGCTGGCTGACTTTACCAGATCCTCTTACCATGGTATGAAAAAGGTGAATGTTCTCTACTAATTGCTGAGTATTAAGACACTGCGAGGTTGTAAGTAAAACAAATGAAGCAAAGAAGAGGCAGAAAGACACCATGTAACTGAACCAGTTCATCACTAATTGCAAAGAATGACACTCAGTAAAGCATTCTCTGGGTTCCCCTAAAGACAAATGCAACATTTACCCCCCTGATCTCCTGATTCCCCAGGCAATTCCGCTTCTACTCGTTGTGCTCAGAAACGTTAAAATCCATGACATTCTTTGTCCCCAACTCCCAACTCTCCTCGATTAGCTTCATGTTGGTGTCTACATCGACAAAATGACACTTTTCTGCCGATCCTTAAACCACCAGCACGCTAGGATTCCACTCAGATTCTTCTGCACTTCCACTAGAAAATCCAAATCCTATTACTTCTCCCATCGCCAACCGACCATACTCCGTAGTATCTCCAATCTATGTACATAATCTAAACCTTCTGCTTTTTCGCTGCGTGTTCATCACCATTCTCCACCTTCTCCTCAGTACTCTTTTGTTCAGCCTTCTCTTCGCCCTCCTCCTTCGTCTTTTCGCTCTCTTTCTTCTCCTTCTCCTTTTCCTTCTCCTCCTTGGCCCTCGCCTCTTGCTCAAACAACGGCTGGAGCTTGGTTTCCACTGCCACAAACTCCTTGGCAACATCAACGTCCGCCCCCTGCTCCAACGCCCGCTTCAAAACGGGCCCCCAGAGCCGCTCGTCCCGCTCCAAGAAGTCCAGCACTTGAAATGTATTTTTGCCCACTTCGTACTCGGCCTGTTTCGTTCGGTTCAAATACACCATATGCGCCGACAGCTCCACGGCACGGCCGAGATCGCTGATCAAACTACGGATGTATGTGCCCAGGCCCACGGTGGTGGAAAGCGAAAAAACAGGGAGTTTGTCCCGTGGCGGAGAGTCCTCCGGAAGCATTCTGGGCCGGATGAGAGTCACTTTTTCTGACTCCGGCACGCTTTCGTCGGCCATGAAGTCGTCTGAAAAGATCAATTCCGAGTCGTTGAGCGTCAGGTTCAGCGCTAGCATGCTGGCGAGGGTTTTGCCGTCCAGGTCGGTTTGCAACTTCAACGGCTTGTACTCAGATTCGGTATTCAAGGGTCCAGAAACGGTGAATTCGTGGACCACGGCGTCCCTGGCTTTTATAGCACGCGGGAGAGGAAGACCCTTTCTGGCATACTCATACAAAGGCATGCCATCCACCTTCAATGCTGAAAATAATGGAGGTGTCTGTTTTCCCTTTCCGGTGAACTTCCTGGCTGCCTGCTGCAATTTCTCCACGGTAACGTGCTCCGTCTCCGTCCGAGTCAACACTTCGCCTTCAGAGTCGCCGGTGGTGGTGCTCTGGCCCAACATGGCTTTGGCTTCGTACGTTTTCGTGCAATTTCCCAAGAAATGTGCCAACTGCTTTGTGCCGCTTCCAACCCCAATAATCAACACTCCACGTGCCATTGGATCAAGCGTCCCGCCATGCCCGACCTTAATTCCCAAACGGGCCACGCGGTTCTGGATCTTGGAGCTCTTCCAGTTGGTACCAGCCGTAAGCTGCTCTAGTTTCGTTTTCCTGGCCTGGGCCAAATCGGCTGCAAAAACGTCCAGTTTATCGAAAAGCTTGCTGATACGTGCAACCACGTCCGACAGCGTCATGCCTGTCGGTTTGTCTACAGCAAATACTCCGTTCATGTTTCGAGGTAGGTATCTGAACATGGCTTTTCGCGATGACATGGGTGGGTTTGGATGGGCACAGTTGGGGATTGGGGGAATGGGGGATTTGGTGTTTTTGGAAAGTTAAATAAGGAAATTGGATCGTGGGTTTTTGAGGGTCTTAAAATTGGCTGACTGGTGGGTGTCTTATCTGTATATGTGTGAGGGCTACACAGTGTGGTGAGATGAGGGTTTGAGTCGTCTAGGCATAATGAATCATTTATAAGCACATTAGGATGTGAAATGAAAAAGAATGGTAATAGCTGGTGAATTGAAGTTGGGAGAGTAATCGTTGTTGAATGCGGAAACTTTTGTGTCTGTTGGTCAATCGAGGTATCCTACAACCATCGTGGTTCATGAGCTTAAGCCATTAATAAAATGTTCCGAGTTGACTTTTGTCTTATGCCGGTGACTTAATCTACTTTGAAGACTCGACCTACAATTACTTCATTATGCTTGTGCACCAATTGTTCCCTTCCTCTGTGTGATAACGATTACTCTGATTTAGAAATCATCAAGAGACTCAAACACATGCTAGCAACTACTTTTCTGTTGCTCTTCTTTGGCTTGTAATCAATCAAAAAAAAAAGGAATGGTCACATTCCTCCGCTACTGTCATCTCTCTCGAGTGTCTTCCTTTGTGATCTATTACTGACGAAGTCTGCCTGACAGCTTCCAGTGCTGCTTGACTCGTCTAGCTTTTGCCATCCCAACTTCCCGAAAGCAATATTTGAATTCCTCATTTGTTTCGATACGCCTTGCCCGCAAGGTATCCCCTTATTAATCATAAAGCACATTCCGTCCGCTTGTCTGTTTGTATCCAAGAGACACACCGTCGAAATCCAGTACAACGTCGATTTCCAGTATCAGAAATTGCACCATTTGTCAATAAAGCCGGATCAGAAGTCCTTCTTAGGCACTCACCCTCAGGCTCTTTGTTGGTGCCAATTAGTCCATTTGCCTCAGTCATTGACATTCGATGACCTCCCAATCATCCACCAAATCAATCATCCGTGTTCTTCACTCCACGGCATTGCTTCTTCAATCTTCCAGTGTCCTCAAAGCACCAAAATACATCCCCCAACATCACTACGACGGTTTGGGGATCTGAAAATCCATCGATAGAAACCCGCTTTCCCTAACCAGAATAAGCCGTAGCCGGGAGTCTCTCTTGCTCAAAAAAGACTTGTTCACAGTTCCAATGTACTCCTCCAACTTGATCAACTCCCGCTTCGTGTACGGCTCCAGCACAAGCCAATTCCATAACCGCGAGTAGAGAGTTCCCGTTAAGAATTCCATAATATTGTCGACCCACGTCCATTTGGCAGTCAACGAAAAGGCGTCCGCCAAAAACCCATTCACTGTTTTCACTATCTCCTCTAGCTCCAGAGCCGAGAGAAGCAGCGGCACTAACGGCGGCTTGGATGTCGTGCCAAAAACATTGCCATCGTATACTCCCAACGTGGGTTCCCCAAATACTGCCGCTGGTTCGTCTCCTGGTGTATATAGGGAGAACTGAGGAATCATGTAAGAGTAGTCTTTGTCGTGGAAAGCCCGGGGAATTTTCACAATCCTGGTGCTTTTGTAAAGCTCGGAGTCAAGCGGAGCGTATATGTTTGGGAAATGGTTCACGACCAAGGAAGGTGGATCCTTGCCTTTCTCTTGTGTTGATACTTCGGAAACTAGCGTAGAACCAGTATTGCCAGGAGCAACAAGAAACTCGTGGTAATTGAAAAAGGGAACCAGCGTGTTCAGTATGTCGTTATACTTTGTGTTTGGGTCATTCATGAAACGGGAGGAGGAGATTGTGGTTGTTGATGGTGCAAAAAAGAGAAGATGATTTCGCCCAGGATCGAACTGGGGACGTTCTGCGTGTTAAGCAGATGCCATAACCAACTAGACCACGAAACCACTTCGTGTCAAATTAGCTTGCTGGTTTTATATGAAGTTAAATTTAAAAGCCATTTTTGCTTTAGTGGACGTTATGTAAATATTTTTGAGGTTCTAATAAATTTTCTGAGTGGTTCAACACACAAAGTATCTGCATAAAAATTTTGAGTCTAAACAAAGCAAATTTGGCTCTCGTTTGAAAAAAAGAATTTCAACCTTTAGGCCCTCCAACTTTATAAATCTTGCTGCTTATACTTCTTAGGTCATATAGGGTCTGCTTATCCAGAATTGGCAAACCACCGTTATTACCTCATGAGTAGAATTCCAAACATATAAGCATCATTTCAACGAGAAGAAAAAAAAAAAAAATTGTCAGCCTTTCCACAAACCCATCAAACCTCGATTCTGAGAAAATGCAAATCTACATCGACGGAGCACTCGCACACCCGTGCACCACAGGTATATAGAGATGGCCCCGGCGAAAAATCCATTTCTCTTCTTCTAGTGCAATCTTCTCTTAGGCTCTAAAGTATGTGCTGTCGAGTGCCACCTCTGATGATACTTGTCCAGTCGGACACGCTATTAACCCAGCTCATTTGATATTTTGTTTGTGATAAGATTAGTATTTTACTGAGGCACGAATAACCGTTGAAATTATACTAACATTAAGAAGCCAGAAAAAAAGCCAGATTTTTGTTGTGAAAAAGCTTAGGGCTCGAAATTGCTTTCAAAGGCTGAAGAGTTGTGTTGGGGTCGCTGGGATGATTACTCGAGCCAATTGGCCAAGGTATTGCAGTATGGGAATGGTGACTTGTAGAAACAAAATTCCCGCCTTGCACAGTTGAGACCAACGGCGTTTGCTTTTTCATGTGTCTCGAAGTCCATATTTTCTTTTGTTCTATTCTTCATTGTTCTTTCTCGCTTCTCGGTTCAGGCTGGTGGTCTTCAATGAGGCCAGATGGGATCCATTGACTGGGTTCGCCTAGCCGCTGAAGCTCGACGTCTCTTCGTCTGCTGCCTTCTTGAACTATGGATTTCATTTGAATGTGGAGACATGCGCTGAGAATCGAGGTGCCCTGTTCATCATTACAAAGAGCTCTAAGAGCCACTTACAATTTTTTTTTTTCTTCTTTTTTTTTTATGATGTCACAGATGTTCAGTGTTCGCTGGATCGAGGTCACTTTCGGATGACTAAAAAATTGCTTTACGGCTTTTAATTCTCCCAATCTATTTTGCTTGTGTCAGTGGGTTTGTAGTATCCCCCAACATTTCGCAGCCATAGCAAAAGTCCATTATCTGTAATTTCTTCAAACTCTACATGCATGTTTTAATTTATGGCTCTCTCGAGATTAAAACCACACACTCAACAGCCGTGGACCAAGATTCGATTTAATTATCGAGAATCAGCAATTTCATGACTTCACAAGACTTCATCTCCAGCCCTAACTGGATCTCACACCCGTGCACCAGATACATCTTTTCTATGAGGAAATTTTCACCTCTGGCAATTTCCAACTAAACCAAATGTATGTGATTTTTTAGCACTGCTGATGATACTTGTCCAGAAGGACTATGCATAAACCCAGCTCTTCGATTTTTTGTTAATGAGACCAACTAGTTTTAGATAGCTGAAGTGCATCTTTTTCAGATCAACAACTAACAACAGCATATCATTGATGAACATGCTTGATCAATGGCCCTGAGGGTGTGGCCTTGACACTCTGTAGAATCGTCCAGTCATTTAAGATGGTATTAACTTTTAATGGAGTCTTCCGTCTGAGTAACTGGAGGGTGTGTCCTTGTATCTTGATTCGTAGTTGTGTCATCTGTGTCACTCTTTTTATCGACACTGTTGAGCTTCAATATCCGGCTGTGGAACTACTTCGGTTCCAGGTTGTTGATCTCTTCAAGTACTGTTGGTGTCGATGTCTCAAGCTTCAATCTTTGACTGTCGGGGTTTGGGTGAAAATAGGTGATGGATCAAACACTTCAGTTTGAATTCAATAGTATCTCGGTTAAGACGTATTTATCGGCTTTTTGATAGAAAGCCACTTCGAGGTGGGAGTTTCAATTGACCCAGGGATTGCTGTAGTACATGAGTGTGTACTACAGATGTCTGCTTCAACCGAGTGATCAAAGAATCAAAAACCAAGCAGACGCCGGTAGTAAAAAACCACTCTTTAAATCGAATACCACTGAATCCATATTATATCTCTAGACACAAAAGTCTCGCCGTGAAGAGGGGATCGGCATTGGTGAGTATTTGATGTCTTACAGGTGTGGCCATTTACTACAGCAAGATGACATGATAAGCTTAATAAGCGATCCCAAGATTTGAAAACCTCCTTATAATCTTACAAAGCCAAGCACATTGGGATGGGAGTAGAACGTGGATTCGGCGCATTGTCAAAGTCATTGGTAGGAACTGGTCGGTCTCTCTACTCGGGTAAAGGTAGCGTCGACCACCAGGCATATTGGTGTAGAAAGACAGATTGAGTAAGCTTACGTAGGATTGAACAATGGCGATGTATTGCATTCCCTCAGGGGGGTATTCAATTGATGATTCAAGGTACGGATTATACGGACTAGTTGCCATGGTCTAGAGTGATCTCGATTATTCGAAACCAAGCCAAATCCAGGGAAAACTTACAGATTTCGTTTTGAACTGGCCACACTGTTTAGTAAGAATACTGCCACCTCTGCAACCTACGTCTTCACATTACTACGTACCGCTTGAAGGCAGAACGAAACTTTTCTACAATTTGGTACAGCCTTATGCTGGGATCTTGATAAATGCTTATCAAACGAAGATCAAAATAAACCCTTGGCGATATCTTGAATAACGTTCATCACCTCTGGATACTAGTATCACCGAATCCACATCGCGGAGTAGACTGTTCCAGCCGCCCAAGACCTTCCAATTCCAAAAATAAAAGCAAACGCCCATCTCTCAAAATCCACATCTCCCAAACCCACGCCAGACTCCATCCCCTTAATTTCCATACAACCTTCCCCAGATATCAGTCGCAAAATTTTCAGCGCGAACCTACTACTACATCACCAAGTATGATATTCCGGGCGGCATTGAACCTGGCGCGGCGTGGCGGCGTGGCCCGGCTTCCGTTGGTCCGTTTCCAAACCACGGCGCCGCCTCCCCCCCAGAAAACCCCCTCTTCCGAGAAGGCCCCGGCCCAAAAGCACAAGTACCGTCTCAACAGAAAGGTCAGAGATATCACCCAGCAGGTGCAAGCACTGGCGGAGGCAGCCAGCAGCGGCGATCTTTCCGAGGCCGTTGATATCCTAGAGGAGGGCGTCTCGTACTTGAGGGAGGTCCAGGTGGCCGAACGAGTCAGAGAAAGAGAACTCTATGATGCTTTCCAGCCCAGTTTGGCGATTTTAATGGGCAAGATGGCTGGCGCCAGTTTGGGCGGCCGGACTCAGGAGGAGGTTTTGGACATGTTGGTGGAGCACCGGGTGGCGCACGGGGCGTTGTTTTCGAACTTGGCCAAGGAGTTGCTCAAGAATGGTGGAGACTCAAAGTACACCTCTGTGTTGCAGCTCTGGCTCAAGTTCTTGGACTACGACAAGACCATGCACGCCCAGCGGGTGCCCATCAACAAGGAGCTTCCCGAGTACAAGCAGGCGGGGTTCTTCTGGGCGGATTTCAAGGATTTGGCTTATTACTCGTTTGTGATGCAATGTGTGCAAGAAGGCATCCAACCGACCGTGGAGGACGCTCTTAAGGTGATTTCCGGTGGCAAGCCCGACCAGCAGCTCCCCAGGTTTCACCATGTGGAGACAGCGTTGCGTAGGGCTGGAGCTACTGAGGATATGGCTGAATTCAAGAAAGTGCACAATGCCATGATGGCCCAGGTAAGGGAGCCAAACGGTCCGGACGTCAGCAGACACATCAAAAACGCCGTGGAGAGCCGCTCGCTGGCCCGCCTTGAAAAGGTGTATGCCATGATTTTGGAGTCCTCTGAGAAACTGAAGGAGCCTGTCACTGAACACACCTTGAACAAGCTCATGCTTGCGTTTATCGAGCTCGGCGCCTACAACCGTGTCTTTGATATTTTCAGGAGCATGCTAGCCGGCGGAATCACCCAGCCTAACCAAAACTCCTTTGATCTTGTGTTTAAGGCCATGGGCCATCCAGAGAGACTCAAGGCGATGAGCGAAAAGGAGCGTTTTGCCGAGGCCAAAACCGTGGATGCTACATACAAAGCCATGCTTGCCTCGGGCCGCAAAATGACCCCCAAGACGTTGGCCTATGTTGTTGCTTGTTTTGCCAACACCAACGACTTTGCACGTGTGGACGAGTTGATGAAGAAGTACTCCAGCTTCACCACCATCGATGCAACCAAAAACAACATTCTCATTGGCCTTGCGTTGAACGGCAAGATCGACGAGGCCGAGCAGAAACTCAAGGAGTTCTTGACCAAGGACCCTTCGTTCACGCCTTACACCTACACCATGAACACGTTGTTTGCCCACTACACAAAACACCGTCGTTTTGACGACGCCGAGAAATTGCTCGAGTTCATGAGACGCAAGAATATCCCAGAAGACGTTGCTACCATCACCACGGCCATCGACTTCTACTTCAAGCTCATTGCCTCTCGAGGCCAGGTGCCCGACATTGCTCTGGTTTTGGAGAAGTTGAGGAAAACAAACCTCGAGTTCACCCAGGGCACTGTGAACACCATTCTCGACACTTTGTGCCGTGCTGGTGTCAACCTTAATGCTGCAAGGGCTGTTTACAAGCACTTCACGAGTGAAAACCCCAGATTCCGCTATTCTCCTGCTATGGCTGCCACCATGATCCGCGCCGAGTTGTCGTTTGGATCATTGTACAATGCTGAGGCGTATTTCGACTTTTTCGTCAAGAACATCGAAAACACCGCCCGGATGTGGAACATGATGATCCGTGGGCTTTTACCCAAAGACCCAGAGCTTGCGGTGACCTACTTCAACAGGATGAAAGCCCAGAAACCCGAGGGTGTGCAGCCCAACGCCTACACGTTCTACTTTTTGCTTTCTCATTTCCGCAAGACCAATAATACCGAGAAGGTCAAGTGGACGCTTGGCGAACTTGCACAGGCGGAGTTGAAGACGTATGGTGATGTTTTGCCGGATTTGGTGGACTCCTTGAAGGCGGAGTACCGTGTGGACCCAGCGCTTGTGGCCAAGATCAGACTGTAAATATGTAAATAAGGAGGATCAGGAGGAAGGGTGTAGGCTGTGGTAATTTCAAGTTGGATTATTGATGGTGGAGGAGATGGAAGTGAATGGTTGTTAGGTCAACCAGAAGGTTCTCTTTCATTCTCCCACTCATGCTAAAAAGGCGAAGGAAACGAGTCATTCATCAAATAAAAAAAAAATCGGCTTCTATAATGTAACAGAGAAGAAGATAATTTCTCTCATCTTGTGAAACATAGAAGCAATTGCTGCTAGTGCCAGTATGAGGCCCAATTGGGATCCGATATGACAAAAAGAAGAATGGGAGATAGAAACAGAGATCGAAATAATAAGAAAAACAGAGATATCAATAGCGTTCTAGTCTACTAGAAAGAAACATCATCAACGTTTGCTGGCTTCGTAGCTGGAAAAGTAATCAAAAAAATGCATCAATTTCAATAAATACAGAAACTCACCGTGCCGGAGTTCTCATCTATGCCAGCCGCCTGGGCGCCGGCTGCATGCGATAATAATAAAAAGCGGTTGTGTTTTCAAGCTCTCCGAAAGCATGTAAGAAGAGACTCGATTGATTTTGTCCAAAAAGGGTCGTCAAAGCAAGAGGAAGGACGACAGTTGACCTGCTAGAAACACCACAAATCTTCCCAAATTTTACTGTTGATGTTATCCATTCTAGGCATTGGGAGGAGAATTCTGGGAGAGCCGTTTAGTCCAAAGGCCGCTAACTCGATCAGTATGGCTAACCCAAAAGCCGACGAAATCCTTAAGTCTTTTGACGAAGCCTCTCTGAGTCTGCAGCTGCACTGTCTAGATTTGAATATGAAGGCGTGAACAGTTAAGCTTCGCTCAGTGGATCGGCCAATATCTGGCCCCAGTCATCCAGTTCGATAACATTCAAACCATCCGTCACGATTGAAGGTCCAAAACAAATGAACTCAAACAGACTTCACAATCTCCACGCTTTGCTATTGGCCTTGTTTGGGCATCGTCACGCAGACCAAACAAACGGCGAAGAGTATCCCTAGTGTCTGTGCCTCACACCTACGTATCCAATTAACAATGTTTCAGCATTGGAACAACTGTGCTGTGGGTCTAGTGATCTTTTGACATTCACAAGGCTGTCTCAACAGTTTGCCAACCTAGTCCCTTGGCATCAGCTTCAACTTCGCCGCTTCAAACTTTCAGCCTACAGTGCGAGAGCCTCTATTAGCGTCGTCAACATCTCACCTTCGGAATTTCCACCTGCGATCTCAAACATTAATCGAAGTCTCCCATCGCCCGCTTCCACAAAGGCCCCGCCCAGTGCTCAAACCGGTCCAGCGCACTCCTAAACGAGTCCAACGCTGGCCGCGTGTCCAACATAAAAGAAGGCATTCCGGTCTCCTCGTCATCCGGTGCGCTGTAGTAGTCAATCACATATCTCACCTCTTCCCACTCGCCCTTTCCGGCAGCACGAAGCACGGTCCAGTCGTGTCTGTCGAAAGGAGGCTGGGTGTTGAAAGTCTGGGGGAAAATCTTTCCCAAAGCCAAGTACATGCGGGCTCTAGGACTGAGATCATGAGGTTTACCAGTGAACATACGCAATCTGGGCTCTATTCTCAGCTGGGCCGTGTACTTGGATTCCCACTCGAGAATCTGCTGCCAGGCCCCCTCATTAAGAAAATTGTGAACTTCCACCATCAGCTCGACAGCGTCTTCTGGGACACCTTGGCCTTTTCCTTTTTTAAGCATCGCATTGAGCATTTGCTGTGGAGAAGGGTACTCCCAGAATCCTTGGTCCCCAGATTCGCCACGGGGTATAGAAGAAACCGTTCTTTCTGTGGAAAGCACGACCCGCTGGCCGGGCGCTCTCTCGGATGATATGGACATGGGCATATTGTTCATGGGATTGAGAACCTCGTCATTGTCGGATTTGGGACCCTTTCCGTAGTTGACCGGACAAGCTGCAGGAGTGCTTTGCCCGTGGTTCACAGGACACGCTGCTGGCTTAGAAGGCAGGTTTGGCTTATCAGCCCAGAATAAACCCATGTTGGTGATTGGTGATGAGGTGAGGATCATCAAGATGTGGATAGGGGCACGTGCTGAGGGTCATGTGACGCTCGTACCGGAAGTTCCGTTTGCTGTTTGGATTGAGGTCCGGGCGAAGAGCGTGGACGCGTGGTATCGTACTCGTTTTGGTGATGTTGGTCGTTTGGGGTCCAGTCAAGGTGTTTACGTAAAGACGGACCATGACACCGAACAGTTCTTGAGACACTATGAAGACGTATATGCAGTACCATCATAGTGCACCTAGGCCACAAAGTTCATACTGTCTGTCACTTGAGTTCCAATTAAACTTCGCTTGTTTGAGCTTTGGCTACATTTTCTGCAAGTGATTTGACATTCTCACCTATGAGGGTATGAGAGTCCAGAAGAGTGAGACACCAGCGACATTGTGGTCAGTTTTCGGTCTCTACCTTTCAAATTCGTACTCCATCTGTTCAACCATTGATCAAGTCAATATTGCCGAATCTGGTTGCTTCTACAGCCCACAGTAAGAAACTAAAAAGGTTCACCAACCCTCTGGAAAACAGATTACACAGAATACTTTAGCGTATTCCGAATGACCTTTTTGGTGAGTTCTTAGTTTTTTGGGAAATCAATTCTTCATAAGCATCCTGAGGTACTCCCGGATGTTAACTTTGTTTCAATATTTCGAGCCCCTGCATCTCAATTAAGCTTGACAAGCCACTCACCCACTCTGAGTAGAACGGCATCTGCTCTTCAAAGTTTTAACTCGACGTCTCTTCAAAAAACTGAGATACCAACGGAGACTTGCATGTAGAGATTTTGAGGTAAAGGATGTGATTTGCAGAGTTGAAGTCTGATAAAAAATAATCACTGCCTTGTCCATCACTGTCAAGTCTTCCATATCAAGTAAGGCGGTTGATATCCTGTACACAATCACACTGCTTATTACGTGCTACCAATCAGGAACCAAGGATCTTGACAATGTCGCTCCCAGCCATTTATGAAAAGCCATAGAGGGAGTTGCTCCTCTCGCCTTACTCAAGAAACGTCTACTGTGACACTGCATTGACGCTGTGAACTAATACTTTTCTAACATCCTACATACAACCACACTACCACCCCAGCCTCTTCCGCCGTTTCTTGACCTTAATACTCCAAACTTCCGTTTCAGGAAGCCTCTATTTTATGGCGGAATCGGGAAAGTCTAGCCCACAAAGCCCCCTTCAGCCGAACCAGAGCCCCTGACCTGATGGTCCCTTAAAAAGTGGAATAAGCCGCTTGATCGTGTAGGTCTGCTTGAATTCTTGTATGTTTGGCTGGAGGATCCAGAACGTAGAAATCGGAAAAAGGTGAATTCCAAATCCACTTGTCGAGATCCTCCAAATCCAGTTTGTGCCAAAAACGGCGGGATCGCCCTAACTTTCAGCCCAAAACGGCGATAATCCACAGCAACGCAATTACCACATGTTCGATCAGCAAAAGCCATTTGGGGAAGCCTCGAGGCTCTAGCCCGAGGTGGTGCACACTTTCTTGTCCAGGCCACCATGTACAAAGCAATTTACCAAACAAAGAGGCATTCAGAACACCAGTTCGCCAAATCTGAAGGCCCCGCATAGGAGAGCTTGTTTGAATTGTTGATTGCGATCTGATTCTTGTGTTGCAGGATTGCGTCCGGAGTTCAATGGAGCCATTGGCGTAGGAGAGAAGGTTGTAGTGCTGAGGAAGAGAAAGCCACTTTTTGGTGCATTGTTCGAAAGGACAAAGGAGAAGGATATTCGAATTATTCAGGGGAGCCCCGGGAGCAGGATAGTTTTTGTTCCGAGCCAATCTCCAAATGGCCAGATTGAAAAACACATTTGCACCCAATCCGTGTATAACCATCGAGAATTTCCAGCGAAAAGTTTGCCCATATTAAAGCTCTCCAGAAAATACGATTGTGCCTGGAATTAAAGCTGTGCGTTGTTGATTCCCTTCAGCACATCGTCTTCTTGGTTTTGTGACCTTCGCTGCTTCTTCCGATAGTCGACGACTAGACTCTGCAGAAGCCGAAGTGGTTGGCTCGCCCGAGCCAAAGGCGACTTTTTTGGAGCTAGAATAGGACGAGTGGGCAACAATGGCCAGTGTTGCACCGAAGAAAAGGAAAAGGAGAACAATGGAGCGAGGAAGACGAGGCCCAAACGAGCGATCCATGCTACCAGCGGAAGGTATTGACGGGGGCTGAGTCTTATCGTTAAGCGGCAGCAATTGCGCAATGTCGTTGGTGGAAGGTGGAGGAAAGTTGGAGGAGTTGGAGGAGTTGGATATGGAGATAGCGGATGAGAGCAGAGATGGCATTGGAATTTGGAAATTGGAATTGGGAATTGAAAATTCAAGCATTGAAACCACCAGAAAAAAAAGAAACAACAACCAGGCCAGGCATTGGCTGCTGGCTACAAAATAGAGTGGTTGCCCGAGATGGCTTATGGATAGGCGTGGCCACAGCAGGCTGTAAGACACGGCAACGGGACAGAGAGGCTGGAGCCAGGCGGGCTGTCGAGACGGATTTTCGGTTTTAATTTTCGGCCGGTTGTTGAAGTTTGAGCAGGTGAAGATGGGAATTGCCTGTGACCGGATTGACGAGGCGAGAAAGAGAGAAATAAAGAAAGACAGAAGGCAAGAGAACGACAAGGGACATTGCAAAAGAAATGAAGCAAAATCAAAGAACGACAAAAGAACAAAAGAACAAAGATTACGAAATGAGGTAAGCACCCTCCCAACTCGAAACAATGTTCAAGAATAAAAAGACCCTAACCCATAGCCGAAAACCAGAACTTAGACGAGGCCGATTACCAAAAATGCAACCAGCAGCCAGAACGGGCCGGGCTGTTATCATCTATTTGCGTCCAGGCGTCAGAGGCTTATTTGACAGGTTCTCGCCGAGCCACCATTTTTCAGAGGAAAGTCTTACACAAAAGGTCTAATTCAGCATCGGGCGGATTGGGACGGCACAATTAACTCCCAACCAAAGTTGGCCTGATCTAGAAGCAGTGGAGGTTTGTGGAGGTTTGTGGAAAGAAAAGATGAGTGAATTGCCAAGCATCGAAATTTCGAATTCTCCGTTCTCTGGAATGTTATCTGGTTCACGCACCGGTTACGAATTTGGCTCAAGCCTTTTTTATACGTTTCTGCTTTTGTGGATTGTGTCTCAATTTCGCCCAATTCGTCCAAGTTTGGTCGTCGCGTTGAGCAAGAATGGCTGCAAAACGGGCTGCGAATAGGCTTTTAATTATCCCAAAAAAGACATTCCGACTGGGCTCCGCCGAGGTTCTTTAGAATGTGCCCTGTTTGGGATGTGGTCCACAATTCAATGATAGGGGTTGACGTGGAATTTGCGTTTTCTGAAGTGTAGTTACCGCTGGGGTTTTGGGGTTTTTATTCCGGGGTGGGAAAGACCGTTCGGCAGGCTGCCGCCGGTAATTTCCATGGACGACATCGCCCTCGGAATGCTGATAATGCTGCCCTCGGAAGCCGCAGCGAGCCGGTCCCCGACCGGGTTTCCAACCGGGCCCTCGACCGGAAGTCGCCCCGGCTCCACGCCCGCTGGCACCACACATAAGCGGCTTGCTACTAGCGAAAATAGAAGGTTGCAACGGCTTGTGGGCCCACGCTCCACAGATACGCCGTTTCGCTGACTAACAGGCGACCGCTGATGGGGGGATGGTTGTCCTTGGTCACGTGACCGCAGCCGCACGCGCATCCGACCCAGCGGCTGACCCCCGGAAGTCCGCCCAACCCCGGCAGCTTAGCCTATCCCACTAGCTCCGGCTCCAAGCCAATGTCGCAATGTAGGCACAGCGTCAGTATATTATAGTTTCTACAGAGGCCAGCTGAGCCTTGGACCACTTCGGTTCGACGCAAAAAGTGACTTACGGCCACAATGTCTGATTCGATATTACGGTTGCCCCAGGGCTCTTGGCAGAGGTAATATCAGAACAATAGTACTCACATGCGCCGCAGACGCCTTTAGTAAGGAAGTCAGCTCGGCGATTCGTTTGGCTTTTGATACTTGGTGTTAATGGAGAGACTCCAAATTCACGATAATTCATAATTTAGAGCTTACAAAGAACCCATAATTAATCCTACAATCAGCCTACAATCAACACCCACAATCAAAACCCACAATCAGAATCAGAATCACAATCAATCACAATAAAACCACAATTGGCACAATAACCTCAGCGGCTCCAATTCCGGCTCGGCTCCTATCCCACCACTCAGCGGCTTCTGCCACAAGACCAACCCTAACCCAGTTATAACTTTACGGCGATACCAGACGCCCAGTAATCCAATTGTGCTTCCACTGTAAACCATTGCTACTACCCAGCCTCGTTGCTACACACTACGAATCCGGCTCCGTGTGCCTCTGACTCTGTTTTTTTTTTGTTCAATTTCCTTTTTTAAATTTCCTTCCTTCATTTTCTCCTAACCTTGGAACCTCCTCTTCCAACTTCCTCTTATTCTGCCTCTGCCCTCCTTTTACCATCTCTGCTTTCGTGCGAAACCTAGTTTCCAGCCCTAGCGCATTAAAACGACACTACCATTTGGCCGTATATACCCGCCCCACCAGCCCTAACACCGGCCTCTTTCAGCCCTAAACTTCGCCCCTCCGCCCCGCGGCGAGACCGCCCAAAGTGGATTTAAGCCTGGGCGGTTTGGCAATCTGGAAGATCTTTGGCTCTATACTGTAAGCCTTGCTTGGTAGGCTGGGAAATGAAGGGTTTGTGTGAATGTCGCGAGCCGCTCTTGGTCCACATGTGGGGCCACGACGCGTGTCGTGGGACGGATTGATGCATGGTATTTTGTGGTGTTATATAGGGGCATTTCGCAGGACAGGTTTTTCCGGAGCCCCAGCCTAATTGACTCTCGCGCCGGAGGTCGGCGCTCGGACGTTGTTCCGAGGGCGCCGCCCGGCTAACTGCGGGTCACGTGACAGCGACATGCTCACCCTAATATAGAACAAAACCGAGGGTCCGTCGCTCCCCGGCGCCCTCCAGCACCCCCGGACCCCCGGATCCTCCCGAACTCCTATCTATGTCGTCCATTGAAGACACAAACGCTCTGACGTGGCACCCCCCTATCCCTGGAACAATGTCTCCCACATCAGGACCAATTGCAAAGGCCCCCAGACCATCCCGAAATAGAAAGCCTAGTCCCATCCCGTAGCGGCTTATAGAATAGCCAAGATAAGCCGCGTTGGACTTCGCACTCTATACGGCAAAAAAAACTCAGTTTCACCAATGCAAATTTCTCATCAAAGAGGCGATTTGATCGAGACATGCTGCGATCGCTAAAAAAGCGGGCTTGATGCCCCCACCTGAGTCTGTGATAGGCGGAGTGTTTGCGTCAGATTTTACACCTTCTCTTACCTTTTCAGCGCATTGCGCTTCTTCCCAATCTGCTAATTTCTTCGCCTGCTTCCGCTGGCTGTGGCAGTATGAATAGCCCCTCCTGCCGACTCAGCGGTATGGTTTGTCCGTTGTCCTGTGACTTTTTAGATCCCACTTAAATGGGGTCTACAAATTGAGCAGGTACACAGCCGTACAATTTCTATAAACTTCCTCAATCGTTCATTCTTATTGTCCAATTGAACCTGGTAATTTCTTCTTTGGGTTGGTCCAGGAACTCAGATAATAGCACACGCCCTGCATATAGCCCAGGGTGAGACATTTTGACGCATGGCAACTAGTCCGGGCATCCGCAGGCCCATAGTCTCAGCAGCCGTAATTCGAATTTAACGCATTGGGTAATGCTTGCTATTTGGCGTTTAGGCGCTGGATCGGGGAAATTCCAAGCACTGCCGCCTAAGGAAAATTTTCACTAGACGGTTCAATTGGACCCGCTTCTGTTGTTGGTCTTGGTTGGTGCAAAATCGGCCGTTTTTAGATTTTTTGGATTCCCACTTGACCAGAACAGCCTGGTGGCCAAGGGGAGCCGCAGCAACTCCAGACGGATCAACTCACCATTGGGCAGGCAGTGCAGAAGGGCGCTCGTAAATCGGGTCTATCTGCAGACCACAAGTTCGATGTTTAGACGAACCGGTGCGTGTCCTGCGACGCCCGCACGAAGGGGCCCCTGTGCGGACAGCGCGTACTGCATACAAGGCGGGAAATAGGTTCGGCGGCGTCAACGACGTGACTATGTGCAGGCCACACACCCCGTCGTACGACGCATGGAACTTTTTGTGGTCAACAGTAAATACCATATCGGCGCTGTCCAAAATTCAATGCACGAACAAGAGCCGCGGCTATAACATTGCTACTGGAGCCACAAAGCCTGTCCCAACGGGATCGAAGGAAAACACGGTCGCGAGTCCCGATTTGGCGGATCCCCCGTTTGTCCAAGGCAAGCGGAAGAGAGTAACCAAAGTTGCGTTCTGGCCGATCTCAGCACCTTCAAGCTTGTGACACCGCCTGCCAAAAAGCAACCACGGCCCACCGGCAGATCGATCAAAAATGGATTTAAGGTGGTTTTACCGCATGGGCGTCTTGGATCTGCGATTAGGCCCGTTACAGAAGTTAAACCCAGGCTCGTTGCAAATCTCCTAATTGTGTATGGCTCAGATCTCTCAAAGTGTCAGACAAGCCCCGCTTGGAATTGAGAGAGGAGTTTCGCCGAGCCCGAGCCGCACGGGATCTGCTGATTTCCTGATCCTCCTAGAGAAGTCAGTTTGTGCGGCTTTGGGCGGGTCTCATAAGAGGAGAGCAAAGGAGCCAAACAATGAAAGATGTGCTCCAGCCCCCAATATTCGACAAGGGCGCAAATCGCACTGCAACCTTCCCTGAAAGGTGTCCTTTTCGATCTGTATGGATATGAAGCCCTGGGGTTGAAGAACTGGCCAGTGAGGAAAACTAATCACACCGTTCTCCGAGATGGTCACACTGGATTGTCGTCTTGACAACGGTGTCCTTGGTGGTCCTTGGTGCTTCGAGTGTTGTAGAGGGGAGCCCGCTTTCCCCACTGAATCAAATTGTGAGGGGCTGCTCAGATCATTCTCGGACCCGTTTCGGTCAATTCCTGACAATGGCTGGTCCAGCGAATTCAGGCTGGCCCAATGAATTCTTGAGAAAACTGGTCCCGCAGTGGTTACCATTGTCAGCGCTTTTGTCAAATCTGGTCCGTCATGGCTTTTGTCATGGCTTTTTTCAAAGCTTTGATCTCAGGAATGGAGTATTCAGGTGACGCCTCAGGGATTAGTCAGGTCATCGGAAAACCTCCGGACCATGACTAAAAGGTGGCTTGTCGACAAACCGTAGCTAAAAATGGCCCCAAGCCAGGAAATCGAGGGGTTGATGCTGAAGTCTTTCTCCTTCAAACAAGGCACCGAACTCTGCCCGCTAAAATGCTTGGACTGCCGGCAAAACTTGACTAAGGAGGGTTGAAGCACTCCTGATTTCCAGAATCCGTAGAGGTCACTCGTATCACGATAACTTACTACCCCACCAAATGAGCAGCGAGCCGCGAAGGTAGGCTATTATTTTCGGGGGGATTTCGAAATTCAGTGAAGTCCGAGGTCCAGAATCAACAGATTTATTCGATTAGTCGCTAACCCTGCCGCAAAGCTGGATCTTTGGATCAGCTCACAGCGGCTCCGATTTCTTAATCCAACCATCAACACTAACTGCTTCAAGCAGCTCAACAAACTCTACCAAAACGCAAACACCAAAGCCAGCCGCCTTGCGGCTGCAGAAAAAAAAAAAAAAAAACAATTAAAAAGAAGTACGGATCTTTCCGATCAGCGTTTCTTTTCGAACATTCTATCCCACGACGTCCCTGACGGAATCGTAGTGCTCGCCCAAGCCGTAGCTGTGTTTGTAAAACGCCAAATATAGCGTGGCGACATTTCCAGAGCTTGTTTCTGCCTCTCCACCCTCGGAATCCACCTTGGACTCAGGGGTCTCTGGTTCAAAGTCTATGGGCGCCAGCCCGGCACTGAACACCCGGAACTTGACGCCGTAGCGCCGAGCTAGCGCCATGATTTCCATGTCCAGGCCCCACATGGCGGTTTTTTCCAATTCATTCGTGTACTCGTCCACGTCTCTCAAAGACATGGTGGACTCGTCGAACAAAAACGGGATGAACTCGTATCTGTGGGATCTGACGAATTCGGCGGCTTCTCTCCGTAGCTCCTCCACGGCGACGTCTTTCCCAAGCCGCTGTTTCATTTGGTCCTGAATTGATGCAAAAAGACAATGTCCATCAGGCTTGATTTCATGGGGGACGAACCCGTTGGACGCCAAAACCTTCCGCATCAGCTCTTGCTCAATGGCTCTATAATCCGTTTCTCCTTCTGCTTCTTCCCTTGCTTTCATTCGAATGGCTTCTTCTTGTTCTTGTCTTTTTTGCAACCGCTCTTTGGCTCTGTTGCGTTTCTTGGGAGCCAGCTGTACCACTTCTTCTGGAGCCTCCTCTTTCTCTTCAATCTTCATACTGGCAAGAATCTCCTCGGGCAGAATCTCCTGCTCGGGTTCCACGCCGTTCAATTCGTCTATCTCTCTCTTGTGCTTCTCATCGAGGTCACTCTGGAGCTGCACACACCGTGCGTTGACGGATTTTCGGTTTTTCTTGGTGGCCTGCTTCTTGAGGCCCGTAATCCGTGAAACAAGGTCCCGCTGCTCTTTCTTGTGGCGAGCTAGAAGGGCTTCCATAGTGGTAGATGGGTTTCGGCTGAAAAACCCAGACACCTCAATTTAACCCTGAACTGGGTCATCGAAAGACACCCGTGCACCAACGCAAGACCGTTTGCCGGCTGCTTTTTCCCAAGAGAGGTGTACGGGTGTCGGGTCTACATTCCCCGGGCAGCGAGACATGTGTTGCTCGAGGAAAGTCCATGTCGCACGACGTAGATTTCGAAGGGGGTCTTTGACCTCGGAATGTACAATGCCCCCGGATTAGGGGGAGGCGGGACGGACAACACCCGTACACCAGACAACTGGGAGGTGGTCTCATGTCGCAGGCCGCCGGTTCCCCTCAGAAAACCGCCACGCTACCTGTCAACAGATCACGCTTCCTTCCATAAGCGGATTTGGCAGAGGGGAGCAAAACCTAGTTTTACGTTGCCAAGAGGCCTTTAAATAGAACGTTTAGTGGACGAGTTAGCCGGAGCGACAAATCCGAGTCGCGGGAGATGCGGTTATCTTAGGAGATCATGAGATCCGAGGACATACCGGTGGAGGACCGGTGGGGGGCCGGTGGGGACCGGTCGGTGAACCGAGGGTCGCCTTAGGCGCACCGGTGATGTCGAACCGGGTAACAGGTACCCCCGGAAAGAGCAGTGCCTGTGAGGCATGCAAACGCTACCATAGACCAGCTGTTGCCCAGTAACTGCTGGCAGGAGGTTCTCATATTATTTGAGAACTGTGGGCCGGGGTTTGGCCACTCGAGGGAAAGAGAAATGGGCATATCCTCGAAAATAAACCCCCCCTCGACGGGACTATGGCCCACCCCCCGGAATTAAACCTCGACGCTTCCCTCAAGGCTAAGACAAGAGGGAGAGAAGTATTGTTTTGCGCATACTCATGCGGCCCCTGCCCTCTCAACTATAGAGTCCTGGGCACACGGTGAGAGACACTGCACTATGCGTATGCGCGTGCGTCGTGCGTGGTGCGTCAGACCTGCCACTTAAGCCAAAAAAAGCTTGAATGTCCTCTCCCTAGACCCGTGCACCGTGCACCATGCACCATGCCTTACTTCGATCCATCGGTGCTCACCACTAAGGTGCCCCTTTTACATATATAACTTCAATCTCCCCCCTAGGATTTTTTTCCTGTCTTTCTGAAAATCTCCTTTTCACCTATCCCCTGAGGCGGTTCAATCCCCAACCCCTTTGGTTCCCATCCCAGCATCATATTCATTCCTCTTTTTTTTTTAAAACCCCCCCGTTACCTTGTTCCTCCAGAGTTCTTTCAGACCTCCAGCCTAGCTACTGGCTGAACCCATTCGCCTTATCTGTCCTTCACTGGTCCCCAAGGCGCCCCATTCATTGCATTCTTTCATTTCGTTGTTTCGTTGCATCCCTTCGTTTCAAAAAAAATCCCAGGTTTTCACCCCCTTGCATTCGTTACATGGCCTATTATTGACCTTCTAGCATGAGCTCCCCAGACTTCTACCATCATGTTCGAGTTTCAAAGGCCTCGGCCAAAGCCCAGGACGTTCGTCTTCAGCTAGCTGAATACAAGGCTCACAGAAACCACGTGGACGAGTACAAGCTCGATATCCACCACCACCTCTTGGACATGGACACCAAGACAAGACCCAACTTGCACCTCATTCAGCAGCAGCCCGAGATCAATCTCCGCATGCGCCCGCTTTTGCTTGATTTTTTGATGGACGTGATCAACAAGTTGAACTTGAGCAAGCTGACGTTTCCCTTGACGGTGAATATCATTGACCGCTACTGCCTGGTCCGCATAGTCAAGAAACAGCACTACCAGCTCTTGGGGCTTACGGCGCTCTGGATTGCTTGCAAGAACTTGGACTCCAAGTTCCGCATCCCCAGTCTCAATGACTTGTGCAAGTACTGCTGCCACTGCTACGACAAGAAGTTGTTCTTGGAGATGGAGAACCACGTTTTGAAGCTGCTTGGCTGGCTTGTGGATGCTCCTACTTTCGACAGCTTTGTTGACTTGTACATCAACGCCTTGGCCCTGCTGCCCTTCTTAGCCGGATCTAAGAACCCCCACAAGGTGTGCAACGACGTGAAGATCGTTTCCATCTACATTTGCGAGCTTATCCAGTTCTACCCCAACATCTACTTCAACTACCTGCTGCCCAAGATCGCCTTGATGAGTGTGTTGCTTGCTTGTCTCATTCTCAACAACACCAGCCCGGACTTCACCACGCATGCGTTTTTGACTCACGTGGCCGTGGAGACTGAGGTGCCCATAGTGAACCACTCGACGTACAACGCGGCGTTTGGTCTCCTCATCAAGGTGTTGAAGTGCCCCCCTCCGTCGCTCAAAACCAAGTACTTCAACGAGGACCTGCGTTTCCTCAACCTCATGAAGCAGCTTGTGGCCTTTACCTGGAAGCACTTGGCTCCCAACTCGGTATTTTCGCATACTGGGGCTGCTCCCACATCGAGTGACTGCGGGGCTATAGAGCTTAATACGCCTGTTTCCAGAGACGAGCCTTCCCACTCGCCAAATGCCTCCTTTGGCGGTCTGGTGACCCCCAAGTTCTACCCAGCCACGCCCATTTCCCTGAGCATCAGCCCCAAGAACCAGGACAGTGGGTTTCTGGAGCCCATGGCCCGTCCAGCGTTGACTCCTCTGATTTCTGGGCCTGCCACTTCTCACCCAAGCGTCAAGCCCTTTGGTGTGCTTCTGTTACTGCCCAGAACACATAGAACGTTGCCGCTGCCCAACTTACTGCCAGCGGAGCTGGACCGCATGTTTGGCGGGAAGAGAAGCTACGAAAATGCCCATGCGCCGGGCATGAAGCGGTCGAAGAGCATGAGCAAGGCCGTATTTTACATTCACTAGACAATACAGACACAGGATTAGTTTGAGTAGGAGGCCGATTGACCGGATTCGAGTAGCGTCGATTGAGAGGTTCGGAGTGGAAATGGTTGACAGGATTAAATTGGGATTGACAGGATTAATCCAAGGAGGAGAATGAACGAGTGACGATTAATATAAGTGGGCATTTGTCGATTGACAGAATTAATTGAAGTGGTCCACTGCCAGGATTAATTTGAATAAAAACCAGTTGATCGCCTTGAGCACTGCTTCCTGGGGGACATTACTGGGCGCCAAGGCGGTTCCTGGCTTTGGTACTTTTGGTCTCGAGAGAGTGGCGCCCAGGCTTTTCAGGCTGTGAATTTTGGACTTTGTCTGACTACTTTTAGACGACGATAATTTCGCTTCAAGCTTTGTCATTTTTCCGCCTTTTCAGCGGCACTGGACATTTGACGATGCATCTGGAAACGAGGAGTGGACGATTTGATTGGAGACTGTGTTTATTCACAATTGGTACCTCCCATTCATTCGGCTTTGTCCATTCAAATGCAGAGGATGCCGTAAATGCAGCTACAATTTGTGGGCCAAATCAATCAAGGCTCCTGAACGTTTTTTATTGTAAAAGTCTGGCTTCATGTTCTTGTGAAATTTTGTGAAATCAGATTCTCCTTAGCTGGTGCAGCCTTTCTCACGAACCGTTTTTCAAATCTTAGCAGTCAATGCTTAAAAGAAATGTTTTATTTCTCCTAAGCAACCAATGCTTCATCATCCCCTTTCTCCTTAGCTATTAATCTCCGGTCTTTCTTAGGCCGGAAACACTTTCTAATATTGTTATACTAGCTGGTCCATAATGCCTTTTGAATTGAAGTTCAAAGGAGCTCATTCCTACCGTCGCTGAACCCATTTAAATGTTTCATTTAAGACGAACGGCCGTTTTCACTCAAAGCAGTCATTTTAGATCGATAATTTTCAGAATGGCCCACTTTTTAGACTGCCAACACGAATAGCCTTACTTTCTCTTCAAGGAGTGAAGGGCATCTTGGCAAGCATTGCAGCCATTGGTCTATTCGTGTCCAGAGCCGGCTTGCCAGACCGAAGCGGTTAAGGTGATTTCTAAACCTGTGAATAGCAGAAGCATCAAAAAGCTGACGTAGGGAAAGCCCACGATGGAAAAGCAACAAAGCGAATAAACTGAAGAAGCAAAAACGGGAGAGTAACAAAAAGCTGGACAGACAGCAAAAGGCAGACAACAAGCGCTCACACATCAGAAGTCTGACAGCAAGAGGCAGACACAGCTAAAGGCAGAGATGAGAAGAAAAGTAGAAGCGGCTAAGAAAGCTTAGTCAAGGCAGAAAGCAGACGAAGGCGATAGCAGAGAACACACAACAATACATCAAAAGGCAGTAGCATCAATAGCTAGTGCAATCAAAACAAACCACTTAATAGCATAATAAAAATCTATGGCCCCAGCAGAAGCAACAGATAGCAGAATTACGAAATTCCATCGACTGGAACTGACAGTCTATTCAGTTTCCGTCCTCCCTTTCCTCTCCCCCATTCTCGTCCTCATCCCTCCACATTCTTTCCCTTCAAACCCATTCCTCATTCTGCTGCTCTCCATCCCCGAGACTTTGATCCATTGACCCCCTCGTCGATTTACACCGCATTTTGTATAGCCATTGTCGCCGCAAAATCCACACTGGTCCAGCGGCCCGCTGGCTCCATTGTCAGGCAAAAGTCGACGAGGCATTGTCTAGTGAAGTGTAAGCGCTTACTTCGGCAGATTCTCAAGGCTACGGGAAGCGAAAATTTGGAAGGATCTTATTCAAAGTTCATCAGGTCAGAGATTTCTTCTCTCATGAGAGTCTTCCAGTTGCAAAGAAACAAGAACGAATGAACGTTTGAAGTTACCACTTGGGAAGTCGTGGCTCTGTCACTGTGGATTACTTGCAGCGGCGATTTTGTCCCATTTTCATTGAGGAGACGGAGACTTTTTTCAGCATCGTGTATAAAACCATTGCCTTCATTTGGACCCGGTGCTTTATCTATGGAAGAGAACAAGTGTACGGGGCTTAGCACGGCTTTTTCCGTCAGTGTCGTCAAAGTCGTCGGATCTTCATGCACCTTGCAGGACTCTCAATGCACCCTTCACTCAGTGGTCTCTTTATATGCGCCTCGTGCAGCGAATAATAATATCCATGCGCCCGATAGACACACACTTTTCACACCGTGGGGGCTGCTCTAGACCCCTCAGCCCTCATTCCACCTATAACCTATTCCATTTCCACACCCGTAAATGTCGATATCGTGGCGTGGCGCTCGCTTCGTCACCTCCTCGTATGCATGAGCCAGATACTTTTTGGGGTACCTAAAAAATACATGCGGGGCCTTTGATTTCATTAACATCCGGTGCTTATCTGGCGGACGGGAGAGTGAATTTTTTCCCGAGGTGGGCTCAAATGTCTTTGTGAAACCAGACTGGCTGTGTGTCCAATTAATTAAGTTAGCCGACCGGCGCTATTGTCGAATCGGCAAGGCTTACCCAGTTTCTGCGGTGCTTTCATGCTCGGTGGGATATATTTTCCTCATTGATTTTTCAATGTTCTCTGACATGGGCGGGACGAATGTTCTCTGTGGCCGGTGGATCGGGTGATTTGTCATTTTCGGGGGTCAATTTGGGGGTGGATCCGGTTGTGAGTCCGGGGTCGTGAAATTGTTGGCGAATGAAAAGTTTTCAGTCGTGAACTCTGAATGGCACAATGTCGCTGGCGATAAATAGGAGGTAAGTTGAAATGCATACTCGGTGCTATTTCTGAATGGTGGATTTTGGGGTCATTGGACACTTGGATTGGGGATTCGGTCGTTTTTGATTAGGATGAGTCTTGTGGTACCAGTATTTGGAGATAGGACTCTGGTCGCTGGACTTTGGTGTCCAAGTATCCGAGAAGCCGTTTCTTGATGTGGCCCTTCGGCTGGCGTTTTCTGGGGCTCTCCTGATTTTAAGTCCGAGGTTTTCGGATTGGTCCCAAATTCAGTGGAGTCCAATGATCTCTCCAGAGAACACCTATCTCTTGAGATATCAGATCGGTGATTCTCTTCTCGAGTTCAACTTTTGGCGAATATCATGGGTGTTTCCGTTCTATCGATCTACAATTGTTTCGTCAGATAGGTGATACTCGTCTCACCTGGAGCGTCCCAAGCTGGAACCGTTCATTTGAATTGCTTCATGTTTTGGGCCCTTGGTTTCCGAAGATACAAATAGCAACGGAATTTGTGCAATCGTGGTGGCTAGTCAAACTACGCCATAAGTCAAGCTACGAAAAGAAGACTCAATTGCTAGGAGACGGCCATTTCTGGGCATAAATTAGCCTCACCCTCACCACGGCTACAACGTCTGAAAAAATCTTCCACGTTTGATCAATAACTTGCAACAAGTATTATTGGCGAACCGTGACACTTCCAAGGTTTCAAGCTAGGCGAGTATTCACTGTTTCCTGATCCTTCTCATACTCACCTTTTCTCATAGACTAAGTGGACGAAGCAAGCCATTGATTGTGCCCTTCAAAAAGTATTTACTATAACGTGAAGACTCAATTCTTTAAGTTTGCAACCTCATTCGCCTTCACTGAATGTTCGAAACAACTCTCATTCGATAGGCCGGTTGCCTTTCGAAGTAGCCCTGTTGCTCCCATTCTTGGTAATGATAAGATGAAGAGAGGAAGAAATGCCTTAGGAGAATTTAAACGCCAAAACTGGATTTGCCGCCCTAGCAAGATCTTCTTCAATTACAAGAATTGCCAGGAATGACAGTAACAAAATATCACCTGATGAGAAGTGTAGGTTTGTATGAGGCCCTAGAGCAACTCATGTGGGTTAGCATCGCCTTGAGGGCATCTCAGAGATTCAAGAAACTCAAGAACTCTAATTCTGCCTCCTAAATCACTTCTGCTGATAATAATCATCCTCTACTGGTGAACGCACTGAAAAGCATACCCACCCAGATCCACTCAACAGCACAAAGCCACCCCAGAAACACAAAATCTATCCATCAAAGCTTTAAAAATCAACTTTTCTTTCACCTGGCCATTCCCCGTATTCACATCCACATTCTTATCAGGCCACAGCTCTTCCGCTCCTGCACCAACCACTATGAAAAGAAGTCTACATCAGAAGCCCAGCAAAAAGCAGACTCTCCCGACCAACGAGTATGCTGGATATGTCTTGTCGGGCCTGCCTATTGAGGTAATTACCCTGGGCGACGGTTTCTACGAAAACTTCGTGGAAAAACGAAGACCAGTCAGGATCATCGCATCGGAATTGGTGCCTATAGAAATTGCTGCTTTTCGGGCTGATAAGATCGTGCAAACTTTGGCAGAAGCAGCAGATAAGAAGCTTCAGGTGGAGAGAAAGCACGGCCGTGGCTTTGGACTGGGCAAAAAGCGGGAAGAAATTGCGTTTCGTGAGATTGTGGAGAAGGTGAAAAACGGCGATGAAAGCTATTATCTCACGACGCAGTATGAGGAACACGAGTACGAGGATGAGGAAGAGGAGGCAGAGAATTGGGGCCTTGATGGAGCGGAATCTGAAGACGAACTCGAAGGTGAAAAAGGTGATCTGGATGAAGAGCCTTTTGATCTCAAGAAACCCTCAGAATCAGCCAGCGAATCTGAAGACGAAGAAGACGAAGACGACGATGGAATTGCCGCTTTTGGCTTGCCTGGGACCGCAGCAGACTCCGAAAACGAGTCCGTCCTTGGAGATCTTCACGACGACTTCGACGATTTGGACGATAACGAAGAAACCTACGCCGTCCCAGAGGACAAACTCACCCAGGACGAAGTTGACTTCCGTATACGCACGCTCCTCCAGCCTCCACTCACGGAGCTTTTCAAAAAAGACGATTTTCCTTTGGTTCCTGACATTTTCGGACCCTTGGTGCCTCAGCAGATCAATTTATGGATGGGCGCTTCTCTGAACGGCGAAAAAAGCAAGCCAGATATGGGAACTGTTACCAAAGAGGGCCTCGGCCGGTACGTACCAACGGGAAATTCCTCAGGTCTACACCATGACCATGCAGATAACCTATACGTTTTGGTCCAGGGAAAGAAGAGATTCACGCTTTTTTCGCCCCGTGACGCCGAAACACTCAAGACCGTGGGCGAAATAAAACGGGTTTTTCCCAATGGCCTCATCGACTACAGAGTGAACGAAAGAGCTCGTTTTTGGCGACCAATGCGTGAAGATGGCGCAATGATGGGCGAGTGGGCACGGTGGATGATCGAAAAAGGCAATTTTCTGGCCATTTCGAAAGAGAAACTAGAAGAGATTATCGAAAATGACGAGCCTTTTTCCGAAAATAGCACTTCCGATTTGGACCCTCCCAGTTTTTCCACAGTGCCGCCGCTTTTGGCACATTTGGACGAGGTTTCGGAGACAGATCGCCGTGCTCTTGAAGCTTATGCAAATGAATACTTTCCTGGGTTTTTGGATCTCCAAAAAATCGAGGTCTGGCTCGAACCAGGCGAGATGCTCTATCTTCCTACTGGCTGGTTCCACGAAGTTACCAGTTTGGCCGAAGGCGAAGGAGGCGCTCACGTGGCCTTAAACTGGTGGTTTGTGCCTCCTACGGGACCCCGCCAAAATCCGTATCCAGATGACTACTGGAAAGAAGACTACGATAAAACATTAGCAGCTATAGCTCACCAACGGCAGAATTCTGCATAAGCGCATGGCCCTGCGTGGCCGTATACACGCATTGCATGGCTCTGACGCACGTCTACCCACTAGGGTAGTAGCCCTTTGTACACGTGACCGCGCCCTTGCTTCGAGGGCTTCCACACACCCTGTCAATATGTCGAGTCACGTGCTCTTGCATTACTCGCAGAGCCATAGGCTAAAGACGCCCTGGTACGCGCACGACCTGCTGCGCGATAGCGGCCCGCATTATCTCTCGAATCTGTTCCTTACTCGCTGTGACTGCTTTTCACCTCTGGAGATAGTGGGACATTGTGGTTGTGTGCAGGTCCAGGTTTTAAAAACCTGGTCAAATCTCCAGAAATCCATGTATTTCGGAGCCTATGCAACCTCCTGTAAAAAAAATCCAAAAAAGAAACCACCGCCGGTCGCTGGGATGCAGTAGAAGACCGGCCAGAGCCGTTTCACGTGATATTCCATGTAGTGCGATTCATCCCAGGATAAGCCTTGCATAGAAAAAAAAACCATCTTACCAAGTTTTCCATATTCCATAAAACATCCCGTGCTACGGCGCTTCTGTCTATATAAATTCTCCGGCTCCCCTAGCAGAGAATCCCCGCGAAAGGCTTTTTTGTATCCCGTCTTCGCCAACCACTTCTAGTATGTTGATGATCCAGGTGAGTCTTGATCTGAAGATGGAGGGTTTTTCACCTCTTTGATTTTGAGTTGTTGTTTTCAGGAGGAGGTGTCTGGTTTTTGAGAGATTTGGATCTTGTTGTTTTGGAGTTTTCCGGCCATCTTGCGTTATCAGTATGTGCTTTTTTGCATCTATGCACATTCCTAAGAGACACAAATGGTGAAATGTGTCCTTCAAGAGAACTGCTTTTGAGGTGATGTTTCTTTAGTGGCTCTGAATGTTGTGCTTTTTGAAGCAAAGAAAAGTATAAACAAAACGGAAGATAAGGTGTAGATTACCCAGAACAACACAATATCGATCTCCAATTCCAGAATCATCCCTTCTATGGCCTTCGGGTTTCAAGCAGGTTTTCAATGGCCACGTTTGCGTTTCCTCTGCGTGTATTGCATTCGTCTAATACTGCCAGATAAGCTTTTTTCACCAATAAGGCGAAATCAGCGATTTTGACGGTTTTGGCTGAATGAAATATTCAGCTCGGGTACGCAGAGGCTGTTTGACTTCCACTTGCGTGGTTGAAAAGCTCTGGTTGTCATTGTGACAGCCATTTGGCCCTGTTTACCTTATCAAATCTCTGTGTTAGAAGTCCAGGGCCAGAACCAGCTGTTTCGTTTGAAAACATTCCCTGTTGGATTTCCCTGTTGGGTCTGATTCTGTTGAGTTGACTTTTGTTGAGTCGGTTTTGATCGAAGCTTCCATTTTGGAGATTTGTTGATTATCGAAGCAATAAATGCCGAGGAAATCAAATTCAACTTTTGAGTCTTCCTCGATGAATGAACTTCATTCATTACTGCCTCATCAATGACCGTTCAACATACTTCACTCAATCCGAAACTACCCAATCACTTAAAGCAGCACTACGACAGCTCTACGACTTCACCTCAAAACCCCAAGTTCCCAAACTGTCAAACCCACTTCACTTCACGACTCGTCTGCCATCTACTTCGACTCCACTCGAAGCACATCGCCATCCTCTACTAACCACAGCTTCTCCCACTATTAAGTTAGCTGGGCCTGTATTACTTCATATATGTCCCCCTGATGGCATTGGCAGATAAAAGACCTCTTGGCGTCCCAGTTGCTTCACACGCTCCAGCGTACCCATTGAAGTCGACCATCCCCGATTTAAAGGGCGTTGAGACGGCACCGCAGGAGTCTCTCCACGACTCGGACTCTCTCGATATCGATGGAGACCTCCTGCCCACTTCCCGCCTGATTCTGCCAGATCTGTTGATGCAGCAAAAGAAGCTGCTGACGCTGCTGTTCAGTTCTCGGGACTCTACTCCCCAGCCTTTTGGCTCTGGCGCATACAAAAAGGTGAAAGTGCCTTCTCGTGTGCCCATTGCTACTGGAATCCTGACCACCATCCCTGTGACTGGCGAGAAGCCCAAGCCTGTCCAAGAAGGCGACGCCTCTTTGGAAGACGATGTGCTTTTTGCTATTTTTCTTATTTTGTACGAGAAGGACCCTGTTGGTGCTGGAATGACCGTCAAGCAGATCTGCGACGTTCTTGTTGAAAGACACCCGGAAATGGCCCAACTCCTGCTGAAAACCTCCAACCTCGTGCTGGCCAAATTAAACGCCTACGTCAAGCGTGTTGAAAAAGGCGACTCCAACTTGCGCTATGCTCTTTCCAGAGAATGGGCAGATGCCTCGCCCAAACGCATGGTTTACGTCTACCGAGGCCTTTTGGCAAAGAACTTCCACGTCAATTTGCCCAATCCCGGCACCCAGCCGGCCGTGGTTAAGCCCGTTGTGCTGGAGACGCTTGAATCCGCCAAAAACCACGCTCTTCTGAAACCCCGTCGTTCCACAATGTACGACTTGGGCGTTACTCGCCCTGCCTTTGTCGAGAGCCCGATCGACCGGTCCAACTTGTTTGTTCCGTATGCGCTGGCGCCCGTGGCGGCCTCGTTGGCGGAAAAGGCGGATGCTGTTGCTTCTGAGGAAACAACGAAAAACGACCTTGCGAGCGAAGCGGCGCCCAAGACGGACGACTTGGATTTCGACGATTTGGAGGTGTTCAACGACGACGACGACGACGCCGATGTAGACGATTTTCTGCCTGTTAAGCACGTCAAACGCTCCAAGTCCATGTCGAGTCTCACGCTGAACAAGAAGGCCAAATTCCTTACTGCAGCGGCTGCTGCTCCCAGAGCATCCAAGGCTCCTTGTTCTCCAAGTCCCAATGCTGCTGCTGCCGCTGCTGCTCTTCATGCTGCTGCGTTGAAGGCCATTGCTGCTGCTAACTCGACTTCGTCCTCTCTGGCTTCTTCTTTGGCTTCTTCGTCGGGCACTTCTCCGGCCCTGCTGGCGACACCTGAAGCCACAGCGTCTCCTAAGGCCAAGGACTGGCAGCACGCTGTTCGCCTGGGGTTTTTGAGCCAGGAAATTGGCGCTCCCGAGGACCTCAGTTTGTCTGATTTGGATAAGTTGTTCAGCTAGGCGGGAATGATTTCAGTTTGATTTGAAAAGTTGTCCAGCTAGGCAGGTGACATTCATTGAGTTTTGAAGTGTTGGCTTTTCGGCCATTTTCCGTGACAAGCCTCAGATAGCTTAGATACGTGGGGCGCTGCTGTTTGTGTATATTAGGGTCGTTTCGGCCCGTTAGATTCTATTTAGTTCCTCGATGTTGCAGTAGGTAGTGGGTGTGTTCCATTAGTAGTCGGAGTGGGTGTTTTAGGTACTGAAAGGTGATCCCATAGGTGATCCGAAGGTGATCCCAAAGCTGCTGTGGAAAGGAGTGGAAGACGCTGTTGCTGAATAGCATTAAATTCATTGTGATACCTACAAATCATGAACGGGTATTTTGTCTGGTCCATGGCCATGGAGATCTGCTATCTAGAGGAAGCATTTCTTTTTTCCATGAAACCATACAAAAGACCTTATTTTGCTCCATACTTTGACAAACTGCTCGGTGGGTCTGAGCGGTATAGCATCAAACTCAGTGGTTTGATCCAGCTGCATTTCAGATTCGTGTCAAATTCTCCTTGAATATTGCGAGATATAACATACCTTATGGAGTTTATATCGCCACGAAATCTGTCGAGTCTGAACCCATTCTGTAATCACCCAACAACCTCAAATACCGTTCTCATCGTCGGATCTACAACCTCAACCTCAGTAGAGTATGGCAATAATGCTCTCCAATAATGCCCCCCCCCCCCCCCCCCCCCCCCCCCCCCCCC
>JAKUAA010000034.1:0-73563 GCA_030579055.1 Candidozyma chanthaburiensis
TAGATTCGCTGTCAGAGACATGAGACAGACTGTTGCTGTCGGTGTCATCAAGGCTGTCGAGAAGTCCGACAAGGCTGGTAAGGTCACCAAGGCTGCCCAGAAGGCTGCCAAGAAGTAAGCTACTTTAGACTGATTGTCATTGAAATACTATAATTAGCTTGAACAGACGTAGATCAGCAAAAGGTAGAGAGACTGAGCCGTAGGGCCGCTGTGATTATCAGCAACCACGCCAAACACTATAAAGGAAGTATAACATTCTTTTGAAGAAGTTTGAATTTAGTGAATGGTTCGAAAACTAGGAAATAGGTAGATTTTAGTCTGAAGTTGAAGGGTGTTGACTTCTCTGTGACCTCTGCCGAGGGTCTAGATAAGAAAATACGATCGCGATGCCCCGGAATTTTTCACAGGCTTGGTGATAACAACTAAACAGCCAAGTTGATTCGGCCAGGAATTGAGTTTTTTAAAACACGTAGCATCAATAGCAAGTTCATAGAACTCAAAATCCTTTAAATTCGTAGTTTTCAAATTTCTCGAGCCGCTCGCAAACGGCGCTATCAACTCCATTGGACTCTGATGAGATCATCAGGGTTCAGGAGTCACGACGAATCGACAAACCCCAAATCCAAAAATGAAGATAGCCTCAAAATCAAGCCTCAGCCTTTATCAAAAAAAAAAAAAAAACTAAAGACGGAAAAGGCCCGCCGTTTGGTCCATTTGACAGAGTCATGGAGGAGTCCAGGTCCATCGCCTCACAGATCAGTTCCTGACTGCGATAGCATACAGCCTGCGAAAAGTCCACCACCATGAAAGTTCTAGCTAATCTGACTAGGTTCAGGAAAAAAATCGATGTTCAGTTTGCTAAAAGACCACCAGTAATTGTCTGCCTCTGTTCCGGCGACCTTCGGGATGGGTGTCAGAGTCACCGCCGCGCCTGACTCTGTCCGCACAAAAGTATATAAACGGCACCATCCCCAGACTCCTGAAGAATCATAATTAAACATGTTTAGAGCCAGGGCCGTGGTACGTGCAGCCAGACCACTCCAGCTCCGCCTTAGAGCCGCCCCCAGGGCTCCCGTGGCAGCCTTCATCAGCAGGTCTCTCGCTACTGCTAACACCCTGAGTGCCAACTACCAGAAGGTCCACAACCCTGCCAAGGAGGGACCCACTTACGGTGAATTGGACACTTTCGCCAGAAGACATTTTGGCCCCACACCAGAAAATGTCAACCACATGCTCGAGTCGCTCGGCTACAAGGACATGGACGAGTTTCTTACTGCTCTGATTCCTCCCCACGTATTGGTGAAGAGACCATTGCAGGTTCTGCCCCAGGAGGGCTACACCGAGCAGCAGATGCTCCAGCACTTGCACGAGCTTGCAGGCAAGAACAAGATCGCCAAGTCTTTTATCGGCAAGGGCTACCACGGTACAATTGTGCCTCCGGTGATTCAGCGTAACCTTTTGGAGCTGCCTGAATGGTACACGTCTTACACTCCCTACCAGCCCGAAATCTCCCAGGGTCGTTTGGAGTCTTTGCTTAATTACCAGACCATGGTTTCGTCTTTGACGGGCTTGGACATTGCCAATGCTTCGCTTTTGGATGAGGGTACTGCTGCTGCTGAGGCTATGGCCATGTCTTTTGTGAACCTGCGTTCCAAAAAGAGAAAGTACGTCGTGGACTCGAAATTGCACCCTCAGTCTGTGGATGTCATTGAGTCCCGTGCCAATAACCTTGGCGTGGAGGTGGTTGTGCTTCCCTTAACGACTGAAGCTGGTGCAGCTGAGCTTGAGAAATTGGGCCTGGAGGTCTGTGGTGCTTTGGTCCAGTACCCAGCCACCGATGGGTCTCTCCATGATTTCTCCAAAATCAGCGAGATTGTCCATAAAAACAAGGGTCTTCTCGCTGTGGCCACCGACCTTCTTGCCTTGACTGTGTTGAAGCCTCCAGCCGAGTTTGGCGCCGACATTGCTTTGGGCAATTCCCAGAGATTCGGTGTTCCTTTTGGCTACGGTGGTCCACACGCTGCTTTCTTTGCTACCACTCAGAAATTCTCCAGAAAGGTGCCAGGCAGAATTGTCGGTGTGTCCAAGGACAGACTCGGAAAACCAGCTCTCAGATTGGCCTTGCAGACTCGTGAGCAGCATATCAAGAGAGAGAAGGCCACCTCCAACATTTGCACGGCCCAGGCGCTTTTGGCCAACATGGCGGCCATGTACGCTGTGTACCATGGTCCTGCTGGTCTCAAGAACATAGCTTCTCGTGTGTACGGCTACACCACTGTGCTTGCCGAGGCTATTAAATCTTCCGAGCACAAGCTCCTCAACGACTCGTGGTTCGACACTTTGTCTGTGGAGGTCAATGGCAGTGCTGATGCTTTCTTGAACGAGGCCTTGCTCAGATACAACATCAACCTTTTCAAGGCTGGCGACTCGACTGTTTCCGTGGCTTTGGACGAAACGGTCACTAAGAGCGACCTCGAAGGCTTGGTGACACTTTTCACCGGCAAGAAGCCTCAGCTTCCCGAGACTCTTCCCCAAATACCTCAGAGCCTTCAGAGAACCAGCGAGATTCTCCCCAATGAAGTGTTCAACATGCACCACTCCGAAACCGCCATGTTGAGATACCTCCACTTGTTGCAGTCCAAGGACTTGTCGTTGGCCAACTCCATGATCCCCTTGGGCTCATGCACCATGAAGTTGAACGCTACTGTTGAAATGCAGACCTTGTCGATGCCAGGTTTCGCCTTGATTCACCCTTTTGCGCCAACTAACCAGGCCGAGGGCTACAAGCAGTTGGTGGACGAATTTGAGAAGGACTTGAACGACATCACCGGTTTCGCTGCCACAACCTTGATGCCCAACTCTGGTGCCCAGGGTGAATACACTGGTCTCTCATTGATTCGCCAGTACCACAAGGCCCAAGGCGACTACGAAAAACGTAACATCTGTTTGATTCCTGTTTCTGCTCACGGCACCAACCCTGCCAGTGCTGCCATGTGTGGTCTCAAGGTGGTGCCTATTAAGTGTCTTGACAACGGTTCCATTGACCTTGCTGATCTTAAGGAAAAGGCAGAAAAGCACAAAGAGAACCTCTGCTCCATCATGATCACTTACCCTTCCACCTATGGTTTGTTCGAGCCTGGTGTGAGAGATGCCATTGACACTGTCCACTCTCATGGTGGCTTGGTCTACTTGGACGGTGCCAACATGAACGCCCAGGTTGGTCTTACGTCTCCTGGCGACTTGGGTGCCGACGTCTGCCACCTCAATATCCACAAGACATTCGCCTTGTCCCACGGTGGTGGTGGTCCAGGCCAGGGTCCAGTCTGTGTAGCTGAAAGACTTGTGCCTTACTTGCCTAAACACCACTTTGTGGATACCCCACACGCCACTGAGGAGTCGATCCAGGCGGTGAACTCTGCTCCTTTCGGTTCCGCTGCTGTCATCCCCGTTTCATACTCTTACATCAAGATGCTTGGATCCAAGGGCCTTCCCTATGCTTCTGCGCTTGCCATGCTCAACGCCAACTACATGCTTCACCGGTTGAAGGACTCATTCCAGGTGTTGTTCGTGGACCCCAGCGCCTCCAAGGAGCAGGGCACCAAGCATTGTGCTCACGAGTTCATCATCGACTTGCGTGAGTTCAAGGCCGTGGGCATTGAGGCCATCGATGTGGCCAAGCGTTTGCAAGACTACGGATTCCATGCCCCCACAATGTCGTTCCCTGTTGCAGGAACCCTTATGATTGAGCCCACCGAGTCTGAGAACTTGGAGGAGCTCGACCGTTTCGTGGAGTCGATGTTGCTGATCAGAAAGGAGATTGACGCTTACGCCAAGGGCGAGTCCCATGGCCAGGTGTTGAAGAACGCTCCACACTCGCTTGCCGATATTGTTTCTACACCCCAGGAGGAGTGGGAGGCTCGTGGATACACCAGAGAGCAGGCAGCATACCCCTTGCCATTTTTGAAGAACCAGAAGTGCTGGCCTACTGTGGCTCGTGTCGACGACGCTTACGGCGACATGAACTTGCTCTGCACCTGTCCTTCGGTCGAGGAGGTTGCCAATAGTTAGGTTTTGTACAATAGATCACAATAGAGTGTCATTTGGGAAAAGAAGAAGAGGTGGATTTGGGGATAAGAGAGTTATAGAATGTTTGACGATTGCCGTTTGCGATTGTCTGGTTGTTCTGAGCCGAGTTGTAGTACCCCCTCTAATGGAATACTGCTAAAATTGTTAGTCTTTTGTCGATGTGCGGGTAAACTGGGTGGATTTGTGGGAATTGGTTTTGCTTACTTCTACTCTTCCTTTTTATTTATCTCTATTCTTTTCTTTTTCTAATTTTCCGAGCTTAAAGGATCCTAGACTTTGCTGGGAAGGGGTGGGTATTGACCTGGTTATACGATTGAGGGTCTTTGGTCAAGCAATAATCAAGCTTACACGAACACGGTAGAACAAATCTGCAGCTTTATGATACGCAAAACCCTAGTTATCAGCAAGAAACAAGTTCATAGTTAGTGGATTGCCAATAATAAAGTTGGTAGTCCTCTAGACTTCTATACCATAGTATCCCGTTCCTTCTTAACCACAAAGACGGACTTAAGATCATGCATAAGCCTGTCTGGTGTCGACTCGAAAAACGGTCAAATGAAATAATCTAGGTCAAATGAGTTATTTCACTGGTTAACTGCTTTTACGTTTTGAACAATCATAGGTAAATGCCACACCATCACATGAAAAAAGAGAACCATGAAAAATGCACAATCTAGAGCGTCAGCTCCTGAGAAAGAGCCCAGAAAATACCAGTAGCTTTAAGGTCAACAGAACCCTGCAAGCAGACCAGTTCACTAGAACCTGCTTCGGGATGTTCCAGTCTTATGCACAATAGGCGCCGTGCCATGTTTACTTGAAGGTCTGGTCCACATCGGGCGATCCGCGGAAGAATACTAATAAAACCGAAGTAAATACTAATGCGATTTTGGAGCCAAGCAGAAGAGCTCTTACCGCCGATATCAGCTACTGGAATTCCGTAACAACCGCCATACATTTAAGATTTAGAACACTTTCACTGTAGGTCTAACCCGTAGGCGTTGTGGCATAAGCAAAGAATGCAAAGCTACAGGAGGCACCTGTTTATATTCTTTAGACTCACGACTAACATGTTCTTGACTCCGATGGTAGAGACATCTCCATTACCCGAACATACACCTTGCGCAGCGAAACATCGACAGATAGAGGCAACACCATCGAGTATTAAGAACCACTAAACATATTTATAAATCGTTCATATTCCCTGTTTACTCAGACCTGGTGGCTGCTAAATCGTCTGGGGAGGGTGGTTGACCTGCACACTGGCCACCTCCACGATATCAGGCTTCACTAACTCTCTACCTCCAACAACTGCTCAAACCCATTGTCCTCTTACACACTGTAATGGACTGGCAGCAACTCAAGCCAAAACGCAGCTCACTCTTGGGCTTATCGCAGCAGAATCTCTATCCGCTGTACCCAGTTTCACCAAGCCAAAACCACTCGAGGTACAATTATCCCAACTACCCCGACGACAGGTCAGGCCAGGACACATCCAGTACCAGGGCGTCGTACTACTCCTCCCAGCATCCGCTTTTCTGTGCAGACTGGGTTTCTACAGAACCTTCGAACGACTGGGTCGTTCTCAGCTCATTCAGAGAAGGATACCTGAACCGGATCCAGGTGGTACATGGTCTGCTATACACGCACAAAGAAGAGGCGGACGAAAGCGAGATCGTCTCGCCTACAGTTCTGGAAACCAGCTCAAGCTCAGAGGAGCAGAGGGCCAATGACCTGCCTTCTTGTCTGGAAAGCGCATTCGATTGGTCTAATGTGGCTGAGACAGCTGTGGAATACCCGTTAACGAACGTGCAGTGGGACCCGCAGATGGCTACTCTGGAGCTGCTTCGGCTTGGGGCATCCTCCGAGGTTCTTAGACTATACAAAGTGGAGCAGGACCCAGAAAAGCTCAAGATGGACGGGAGGTTTCCTCTTGTCCAGACACACCTTCTAGCAAACAACTCCACGGCAAACCTGTCCAACGGCGACGCCCTGGATATCAACACGTTCCCGCCCGTGACGTCATTCGACTGGAACAAGACAGACTCGTCCATCATTATTACGTCCAGTGTGGATACCACTTGCACAGTGTGGGATCTCAACCGGTCTCATTCGCTAGGCAAGGATAAAGACACTGCTCATGTGAAAACACAGCTCATAGCCCACGACCTGGAGGTCTTCGACGTGAAGTTTCTTCATGAGCTGACGAATGTGTTTGCAAGTGTCAGTAACGACGGATCGATGCGAGTGTTCGACCTCAGATCACTCGAACACTCCACTATAATTTACGAGCCTACCAGGGCCCCGCCCTTGGCGTCGTCAGTACCCACAACCGCCCAGGCTCATTATAATCCACAAGCATTGCTCAAGCTTCTGACGTCTAATGTCGACCTGAATTTTTTGGCAACAGTTGGAGTGAACCTGAACCAGGTGCTTGTCATCGATATGCGAATGCCGGGCTTGCCTGTGGTGAAGCTAGATTGCCTGTTTGGCGGAGTGAGTCAAGCCGCAGTGAATACGATACAATGGCACCCCAGCACCAACTGGCTCGCAACGGCAGGTGACGACTGCCAGGCTCTTGTGTGGGACCTAAGCGACGGAGGCAAGGATGTGGGCACCGTGTTGGACACGCCTGTAATGGCATATGATGAGGAACACGAGGTGAACAATGTGTGCTGGCGGAGCACCGGCGACTGGCTTGGTGTGATCAGTGGAAAGGGTTTTCAGGCTCTTCAGACGTAGGCAGACTCGCATTGGTATTCGAGCTACGATGATGCGCTAAAGAGTTATTTACGATATTACGACTCCGGTTTGAACTCTAGCCATGACCCTCAGGGTCTTAGACATTGATATCAGCTCTTGTTATGACCCTCTTGTTCACGCCAATTTTTTTGAGTTTCGCTTTTAGAAGTGGCGTGCGTTGTGCTCTTTGGGTTCTGCTACCGGATCTGAGTCTGTCACCAAAAGTGGGTTCATGTTTCAAAACATCAGCCAAGTTAATTTTCGGCACTAGCACGAGTCTGCAAATGATTCCGCATGCAAATGATTCCGCCCGCAAAGGACTCTGAGCGCCATTTGCTGCAGCTCCGTGCCATTCATTGAACGACATTGGTTTCAGGGTCTTTCATATTAGGACGACATTTGTTTGTGGTCCGTTTGACTGCTTTTTGTTAATGGTCTGTGGCTCGTTTCGGCTCTACAGACAGCTGTTTTCAGAAACACAAAGTCAAAATGGATTTCCCAAACTCGTCACCTGAATCAATCACCCTAAGCCACACCCGAGAATCTCTTTTGTCAGGCCCTACAAAGTCCCGAATCAAGGCATGCATGGAAGAGTAAAACAATCCTGCGCAGAAATCCACAATGGGATGACATCATGGGCCGAGGACGGGGTCATGGCGATAATTAAAGGACGGAGAGTGTCTCCGAGTCCTAAAATGCCTTTTCAAGAGATAAGCTTTTGCCCCGCCGGGGGCCCAATCATAATGTCGCTTAAGCAGTTTCCGTGGCTTCGTCAGCGCCTAAGCCTGGCGCCTGCTGCTACGAGGCAAGCCGGCGCGCAGAATACTGCGAGTAATTTGCACCCAGGATGGCCTCAGGAGAAAAAAAAAAATCAGCAGGGACTTGGCCGCCTTTCTTCTCCGCAACAATCAAAACAACAATCGACGATCTCAGTGGAACCTAGTAACCAAGAAAAGATTCCCCGTCCATGCACCCACCAGACCAAGCCGCCGTGGCTAATCCTTTAAGCCGGTAGCATCCCCTGGATCCCTGTGCTTGTACCCAGGAGGCTGCGTGTCGCCAAAGCCGTTTTGTGGTTTTGTGGTTTTTTTTCCTGTGTTTGGCCCTATCCAAACTCCCGATCCGAGACACTAGCAACCTTCGCACAGGCACGCCGGCTACCTCAAGGCACGGGGACTACAACGCTAGCAGGGGTTTATATCAGGCGGCAAATCCCGCCCAGTGGCGCTTGATCTCTGGCCTTTTTCGAAACCTCCTTCATAGCTGCACAGTGCTGTGTCCTGTCATCGCCCCGAAGGCCACTCCGCTGCTACGCCTGGCCGGCCTCCAAGCTCTACTGTTCCCGCCGCGCGCCAACGATGGTTCTGTCTGTTATATTTAGTGCCCCCTTCCCGCCTTCAGGCGATGAGACAAAAAGAGGCCCACACCCACGCAAGTCGACGGCCACATTTTTCAAAAGAGACGATTCCTCGCAAGATCTCAACCAGACCGCCCTGGCCCCGTCCACATTTTCCACCCAGACTCCGTCGTTACTGCTGGTGCCTACGTTTTCGTCTTCGTCTTCTTTTGGGACTCCCCTGACTCAATTGCCTTCTTCGCCAGCAAGCTCGTCGGCTTTCTCAGGTCCCACCATTTCTTCGTCCCTGTCGAGGTTTCAGGAGCCGCCAAGTTCCTCCTCAGACCTGTTTTCCCTGTCTACGGCGCAGCCAGGATCTGATTCGCACTCTGATAATTATAGCACTTCGCTCCTGCTGACAATGTCCTCCGTGCACTCTGAGTCGTCTCCATCCGCCTCACCGTCTACGCAATTATCCTCGTCATTTTCTTCTGACTCCATTTCGTCAACATCCCTTCCGACCCTGCTGCTGACTTTTCCACTGTCATCCTCCACGTTGTCGTCCCCCACGCCGTCTTCACTGCCTTCGCCGTCCTCCCCCACGGTGCCTCCTTCTTCGTCTTCCTGGTCCAGCCTGCTGTCTCCTGAGACGTCACTGTCCATGTCGACTGTCCCTTCGCTGCTGCTGACCCCGCTGACCCTGCTGACCCTGCTGACCCTGCTGGAGCTGTTTTCGTCGTCGTCTGACGTTTTCCCCTCCTCGCTGTCTCAGCCGTACCTGCTGCTGCTGTCGTCAGAATCTTCGTCCTCATGGCAGCCATCGCTGACAGCCCAGAGCTCAGAGCCCACGTTTTCTTCATCGTCATTTTTTGCATCTTCCACTTCGTCTGAGCCCTCATCTTCGTATGAGCCTTCTACTTCGTCTGAGCCTTTCAGCTCGTCTGAGCCTTCAAGTTCATGGATTGCGTCCAGCTCTTCGGCTTCGTCTAGCTCTTCGCTGAGCTCGTTTTTCCCTTCCAGCAGTGAAACAACAACGGAAAGCACGAGCTCTTCCAGTTCCTCCAGCTCTTCGCGTTCCTCAAGCTCCCTGGAGTCGTCTAGTGAGCAGCCCTCGCTGTCCTCCAGCCTGAGTTCCACCGATTCCAGCCTGTCTGAGTCTTCCTCGACTCTGTCTTCTTCCGAGTCGCTGTCGTCATCGCTGTCGTCATCGTCATCAACGGATCTGCATTCTGTAACGCTGTTTACTTCAGCTTCTTCCACCTACGCTGGCTACTACTCTACGGTGAGCGTGCTCCCAGACACTACCATCACCACTTTAGTCGCTGTGCCCACGTCCGCGGACAGTGGTGATACGGGTGGAGGAACCTCCCAGCGTAACGCCAAGCTCATTGGTGGTCTCGTTGGCTCCATTGGTGGCACGATTTTGATCGGGTCGCTTGTGGTGCTCTTCTTGTTCCTTAAGAAACGTCGCTCCAGAGTCACGAACCACTCTCCAGACTTCGCCGACGACACTTCGGGCGACTCCAACGAAAAATCAGGCTTCAAGAAACTCTTTGGAATTGGCGCTGGTGGCGCTGGTGGCGCTGGCGCTGTCGATTCCTATAATGATCTTGAAAAGCATCTCGAATCTAGAGCAGCGGTCTCCGATCCATTCCTAGGCGGAGTTGGCGGGAATAATGCTGCCCACGACACGTCGGACGATTTTGCATACCGTGGTGTTTCCAACAGTAATAATCTTGACTCCATCTTCCACGGAAGCGGTACTGCAACTGGAGGCAACTCCAACGACGGCACCGGAGGACTCAATCTGAGTTCTGCCAGCAACCGAGCGCCTGGACACTCACGGATGAATTCGGATTTTAACCGAATGGACACAATGCCCGAACATTCTTACGAATACAACCAAAACCCTGCCCCTATGGGTACTACGCATGAACGAGAACGGCTGTCTGAGTTCGAGGACGATGACATGTTCTTCCAAGCACACAATCATCCTCCTCTATTGGAAGAGGAGAACTATAGCAACAATTCTCGACTGAGATTCTTCGAGGAAATTTAGCATACTAGTCATGTGAGTTAGACCTTTTGTTCTACCCCCAAGTTAGGTAATTGTTTTAATAAAAGAATATCTTTGTTTATTTGTTTGTGTCATAAATAGAAATGGCTGATCACATTTCTCCGTGACATTCTATGAAGGGGCATCAACAAATACGAGGGCTTTATTGAATACACGAGGAGAAGAACCACCCTTGCTTAACAAAACGCACGTGTCAAGTGGCTTCAGTTATGAATTACGGAGAAATAAAGCCCCATGAAATCAAGTTGTTTTAGCGAAGCTTTTATCGCTTCTATTTATGACATTGGTTTGGCTATCGATGTGTTCGAAGATTAGACTTGAGACACAATTCAAAATGTGAACGGGCTTGCTGAGATGCAAAAATTATTAGATCATGAAAACAAATGTCTAGACTGAATTCACTGAATTCTCGACTCTACAAAGCCCCATTCATACTCAGTCTTCGTAATACGAGGTTATAATAGCTTTAATTCACTGACAATTACTTGGTTCGAAGTCTTAAATTGGAGAAAGGATCAAAAGGTCTCCTACTGTTCAGTATACCCAGGGGTGCTTCCTCTGATCCCTTATCTTTTCCTAGCTATTTATAGCTGAAGCAAAACAATACAATTGGATCTGACCAAAGCCACCGAACTTCTGAGTCTAGGTCTCTGCGTAGTTGACAAGACCACACAGGTTCAGAAGCCTTCCTCGCACATTTGACAGACTGCTGCCGTTTCTCTTTGATTATTGTCTTATAGTACTGAAAATGCCATCTGTAAGGGATTGGTTGTATCACTCGTCTCGCTCAAGGAACACCATTTCAGCAGCTTAGAAGTCGCCTTTTAACTTGGAGCCCACAATAAGGAACTCACCATCTTTCTTTTCTTCTTCTGCTTGATCTTATGATTGATATAGAAAACTTATATAAAAAAGTTTAGCAAAATTCATAAATTGAGTCCAGAGACCAGAGCCCTTAAACGTACCTGAAGACACTACAGCCACCGGTAAATCCCCTAAAACTACCGTCGGTAATTAATGGTGAAGTTAACGATGTTTTCTTCAAATTCCTTCTTTTTTTTTGTAGTCGTGAAATTTGTTCAATTTGGAAGGTCTTCAGCTTTTTGGGTATTTTGAAAGTGTCGTTCATCAGGAATGGCTGCAAACCGAAAACCATTCAACTCACTACAAAGATTTCCGATCCAAAAAAAAAAAAAAAGAAACAACACCAGAGAAGAAGACATAATTGCCATAAAAGATCAATAATACATTCCACTGATCCACACAATATTACCAAAGATGAAGTCAAAACAAGTCTTCAAATCAACCGTTTACTCCCCCACAGACCACGATCTCACACTAGACAATCCATTCAAAAAACCCGGACTAGGCCGAATTTGCTCAGTACACCCCCATCCATGATCAATTTAAACCATTAAAAATTACCCCACCGAAAATCTGGAGAAAATCCACTCGACCCCAGCCAACCTACTACATACTTCGCGCATCAAATTTTCACCTACATCGTCATGTCTACCAAAAACGTATTCGTCAAGTTGATCGTGGGCGCAGGACAGGCGGCACCGGCACCACCCGTGGGTCCTGCTTTGGGATCTAAAGGTGTCAAGGCCATCGATTTCTGCAAAGAATTCAACGCCAGATCCGCCCACTACGCTCCAGGAACACCGGTTCCAGTTTTGTTGACGATCAAGCCAAACAGAACCTTCACATTTGAAATGAAGCTGCCTCCGACGTCATGGCTCCTTTTGAAGGCCGCCAAGGCTGAGCAGGGGTCTGGCAGAGCGACCCACCAGTTTGTTGGAGAGACGCTCTCATTGAAGCACATATATGAGATTGCGAAGATCAAGAAGACGGACGAAAGACACAAAGACCTTTCGTTGCAGCAGATATGCGGCGGCATTATTCTGACTGCTGAGGCCATCGGCGTCCGTGTCGAGCCGTAATTGTATGATAGACCTGTAAATACACGAAATGATGAGAGCAGTGTAGACTGGAGGATGAGCCGTTACTGATGGGAGGATAAAGTCAAGGGAGCAGGAAGATTGTGGTCAAATAAAGAAAAGCTTTTCTGGGAGGTTGGAGGAGGGCTATGCGTTGATTACGCTGAATCATTATCTGCGTTTGGTACTATCTTCTGTCCCATGGAGACAGACACAAGGAATCAGAGTATATGGGACAACCGGCCGATTCCACCTTCTTGAGAATGGGTTGGTAAATAGAACAATGGGATTGAGAGCAAAGTCCTCCCCACTTGCATCTTTTGCTAAACTTTTATCAACCAAGCCAAGAGCTTGTCCAGGCTCACCCCAGGAGCCGCTATCAATGCAATTTCTCTATACTATATGACAAGCTATGAATGCTACTTCTTTTTGTTTTTGTCAAACGCCGCAATGTGGGCCTTGGACTGATCGACCGTGGTGTGCTCATGGTCAGCGCCCTTGAAAACCTGGTAATCAAACAGCCCATCGTCGTTGATGCGTTCCTCCACAGTACACATAGCGATGCTGTTGAGCCACTCGTCCTGGAAACACTCCTCGATGGAGATACGGCAAGCCGGCGCCAACTCCACCATACGTCCTATCAAAGGACGGCAGTCCTCGGGCAAAGCAAGCAAAAGACGCCCGAGACCAGTCTCGCTCGAAGTGTGTGACAAGCCCTCGCCCTTACTTTCTTCATCAGGAGAGCCTAAAACATCACTGGCATCCACTTCGTCGATGACGGCGCCAAGCTCAGGCATGCTGAAAGTGTCAGGCGTTCTGACAAGCATCTCGCTCAAGGATTTGCCCTCTTCACGAGTAGCAAAAAGCTTGAAACTGTTGTCGATCATCTTGGGCACCTTCCATGGAAACTTCTTAAGCATCATGCAACAGAAGATTATGGCCACAGACCACACGTCAACTGGTCTGGGATCGTATTTGTTGAAGACACAGACCTCGGGTGCAAGGTAAGGATCGGAGCCGACAATTCCCTGTGCTTCGATTAATGTCTTTGAGAAGGGGTACGAAAATACCACTGCTGAGCCAAAGTCGATGACTTTGACAATACCACGGGCGTCAACAACGCAGTTGTCTAGCTTCAAGTCTCTGTGTGCCAACCCCATCGAATGCAAGTAATTGATACCAGACAAGATCTGCTTGAAGCAGCAATTGATTTCTTCACGAGACATTTTGTTAGACATGACGATGGCGAACAAGTCGAAATCGCAGTACTCCATAACCTGAAGGATTCTCTCGTTTTCGTAACAGATCTCCACAGTCTCGATTATATTGGGGTGTTTCAAGGTCGAGCCAATACAATACTCGCTGGTTATTTTTTTGGCGTAGTCACGCTTGGTTTCGTTCTGGTATTTCTGTCTGAACTCCTTCACAGCAAAAGTCTTTTTGTCACTCAACCGGTTGACAAGCCGGACGGAACCCCCAGCACCTGCGCCGAGGTTTTCACCATTCTTACTGTATCTCTTGGAGAAAGGCAACTGCTGCGACTGTGAGTTTGTGATACCGTTGATAGATCCTCTTCTATCACGAACCATGGAAGGCGTTCTGCTGATAGACCCAGAGCCTACAGCGAAACCAGTCACCGGAGACTTGGAGTAGGAAGACTCTGAGACATTAGAGCCACCTGACTGGCTTGGATAAGCCGATGCAAACGAGCTGGATGCTGGTATGCTACCAGACTGGTTCGAACGCATTGAGGAGGACATTTTGCTGACTGGGATTGGCTGGGATGGAGACTGGCCCTTTTTGAAGAAACGTTTGAGATTGGCCATGGAGTTGTGCCTGGAGGAGCTGTACATGTTGGCAGAGTCTGCAGACGAGAGACTCGAAGGTGAAGTTCCCATCGCAGCGTTTTCGTTGATGGGGGTGGGGTTGTTGTAAAAAGAGCCGAGATCCGTAGAGGAGCCTTTGCTTTGCCGATCTCCTTTACCTTTTGACGAAAAAAAGAATGATAGGCCCAGCAGAGAGCCTTGGCGGCCAGCGCTGGACGAGGAGGCTAGCTGAGCCTGCGCTTGAGCCTGAGCCTGAGCCTGGGCCACTCGCTGCTTGGAAATGACAAAACGAGGCTCAATCGTCATATTGTTGACCTGGGGCGAGGAGAAATGGATCGACTGGATCGGCTGGCCATTTGGCAAATTAGGCACATGGTCCGACGACTCCGACGAGACGCTGTCGTTGCGTAAAGCCTTGGAGAGATTCGAGCCATTGGCGAAGCCGTTTCCCTTGTACGAGCCTGCAGCAGCAGCCGCCTCGGTGCTTGCTACGCTGTTTCCACGACCACCTGGAGCACCGTATGGAATCGAAGACGATAAGCTTTCTGAGCCGTAGCCGCCGGTGGCAAAGAAGGACGTATGTGAAACGGAATTGGTTCTGTTGACACGAGGGCTCTTGCAGTCTGTAGGGGGTCGTATGGGCTGGTCTTTGGAGCCGTAGGAGCGTCCAAAAGGAATATCACGCCCTTGGTTGGCGTGGTCGAAGCCACCATTAACGAGCACTGGGGCAGAGCCCGAATCCAGCGGAATCGCTACTGAGGACCCTTTTTGGCGGGGCAGGATGCTGTTTGCGCCAGGAGCGCCGTCTTGTTTCAATTTGCTGGGAGCATTGATCTGAATGCCGCTTTCGTCCGAACTGGTGTTTTGGATCCCCGACGACGGCGATATTTTGGGCTCCTGGAACGCAGGCAGATTCAAGCTGCTCGGCGAGGCGCTCCGGGAATGGACATTGGAGTTTGAGTTGTTCAAAAGCTTTGTCAACGAACTGACGGCCTGCTGGGGCTGTTTGGGCAGCTGGGCCCGGTTCGGGCCGGGTTTGCTGTCTGCCATGTGAAAATGAAATGAGGCCTATGCCAAAAGCGAATTTGGAGTGCTGCGTTGTTGGCACACTGGTGGTAACGCTGTGGAGGTGTGGGAAATACCGGCCAGTGATGCGTGAGCAGATGAGAGATAAGTGGCACGTGACCGCACTCAGTAGCCGGAGGGTTTCCGTGGAGTATTCCCAATGTGTCGAGGGTTGCTCGTTATCTGCTGCTAATGGGCGCAAAATGAGATAAGACAGGCCGCTGGTCCCGAGCCGACAATGCTGCGTTTTTTATACATTTAGAATTTTTCGTTCGGTCAGTCCCGGATTCCCTCGATCTCCGCCTGGGCCGGTGGAAGCTGCAGCCACAATAGGGGCCACATTGGCAAGAGGAGCCGCGCGGTAGCGGTAAATGGAAGCAGTTTGTTCCCGACTTTGAGGTAAGTGCTACCGCTGTGCAGCCCGCCAGTTTTCGCCGGGCGGTTTTGGGCGAATTTGTGCGGTGGCTTTGAGATTTTTGGAGGGGCTTTTTTGAGTTTGCCCTGAGAAGCGTGGGCACTTTGAATGGAGGGTTGGGGTGTTGGAGAGGATTGAAGCCAGGCGATAGAAGGGTGATATTTGAAAATTGGTGATTTGGGAATATCGTAGTTGTGGCGTGATGGAATGGAGATTGGAGGTATTACTATGGGCGTCTTGTGAGTGGCTCATGGCTCAGATTGGCCTTGACTCGGCCTCTACATGATTGCAGTAAGTAATACTTGGGAGTCGTTTACGCCTATAGAGCTGGTTTGAAATCGATAGACCGTCCTTGGGCGGTGTTGCTTCACTGATAAAAGAAAAAAAAAAAAAGAAAAAGAATTCGATCGTGTCGGTTGGCTGCAAATGGACGGATGAGATCGACGACTTTTGATCAATTGGACAGTCCACAGCAGCGCCTGTAGGTTGGCAGTATTTTTGAAAAGGTAGCATTGACAATATTAAACGACTATTCGGCTCTGACTACTGTTGCTCGACGAAGTTCGTTCCACCAGCACTTAGGATCTTACAATGCTCCTCATATTCTCGGCAACCACTACAACACTCCGCCGAGTCTTTTGGCTCACAGCGTAGACGACACATACATGGAGATCCTCGAACAGAAGGGCTACAATTGATTCAAAACTTTACCATGGCCTTTCCCATTGAAGAGAGGAGTTTCTGTGGGAACTCGTGAAAAGCCAACCAAGAGCTGAATGAGTAATCAATTGGGGTTTATTACATTGCCCAGGGGTTATTCCATCGAGGCTTTTGGGGATGACCCAAGCTTTTTGTCTTTGATGCATTTCGACGACAAGCCAATCTGCTTTATTGCGAGTTATCCGACTGATGTTTGAAAGAGCAATCTATGAGCAGGTTTCAAATGGCAGGTTTCAAATAATCACTATTTACATTTCACCACGACGTATTACTTTCAGAAAATCACTTCTGATGTAAAAGGGTACTTACTTGGCTTCAGCCTCTGTATTAGCATCAGTCACTCGGCATGAAAACCCTTCTAAGCCCATGGTATATTTAGATACAACATTAAGCTTTGCAAACACGAATAAACTCCGCAAACAAACGAATACGCCAATTGCTTGATTTTGATGTTCTGGAAGCTTTCCAGAATCGCATTCGACCAAATCAGTCACGCTACGCTACAACGCATTCTACATGGGCATCAGCTGTATACTATCGCTGGCTTAATATCTCCCTTGAGCAGTCCAATAATCTATAATCTCTAAATAAGCTCAACTCTCGGGTCGGTGTCGGCGCGGCCTACTCCGAGCTTCAGAGTCACTTCGCACCATCATGACCGGCTTTTGTGGGGTATGGACAATGCCGTTCCCTATTTTGTCTCCTGGCTCTAGATGAGACCCAAGCCAATTATGCACGTACGGAACTCGGAGTTGCTCGCATTCAACAATCTCCCAGTGTCCAAACGAACGTAGGTGATCAGACTGTAATGGTAGCCAGTAGGCACAGAGACGTGGCCAACCCGACGTCTTCAAGTCAAACATCATCGAAGGCAGTTGACATTCCGTTTTGCAGCCATTCAATAGACCAGCCATCTCTTCAACCTTCAACTTATCCCTCACCTTTACCTTTTCCTGGCTTTGCCCTTGGGCTTCTTCCCAGTCGACTTGGCTGCGTTCTTCGCCTGCTCTACTCCTTCCTCTGGAAAAAGAGGCAAGTCACCCTGCTGCTGGGACAGAATACCCATGCTTTTCCGAATCGCATCCAACTTGTACTGCAACTCCTCTTCGTTTTGAGGCTTCTCGTGGACGTCCTCCTTTTTCTTTTTCTCTTCCTCTGCTTTCTTCTTGTCGAGTCCGAGCTTCTTCTCCTGCTTCTTTCTTTCTATCGCAGACAGTTTCTCCAACTTCTGAATTATGTCGGCAGTGGTAGCAAAGACCTCGTCCTGCAACACATCGTCCGTCAATTCGGGCCTGCCTTTGGTCAAGATCTTGCATTCCTGGATAAGATTGCCGCCATCCTGAGCGCCCAACATTGGGGCATAGATCGCAAAAAGAAGCGACTGGCAGCCTTGGACAGCGTCTTTGAAGAAAATGAACCAGATGGGGTACAAAAGAATGTAGACAAACAAGCCCCAGATAGTGCCCATCGAAAGGAAGCGGCGAGTCGAGGGCGACCGCATGATTCCAGGGTTCACGATACTGACTTTCACATTGCATGGCGCCTTATCTTTTCTTTCGTAATCATTCAACAAACGCTGAAATGAACGACCGAACATGCCCAACAAGAGCTTGGACGTGCCAAAAACCTTCCAAGGTGCGTTGTCCGGATACAGGCGAGACTCCCAAAGTATATCGTTCTTGTCTATCTGACCAGCTGCCTGAGAAGTACAGGTAGTTAAAACTACCCTGACGTCACGGTCAGGCGGCTGCACCTGAAGCGATGGCTTGAGGAGAGTAAGCAAGTGGTAGTGGGCCAAGTAGTTCACGGCAAGCTGATTTTCCACGCCATCCACAGAGTACTGTCTGCTTCTACCTCTGGGGACACAGTCAGCTGCACAGCAAATGACACCGTCCAAACGACGAGGAGGCTGGTTGTCGAGCCACTTGGTGGCAAAAAGACGAACCAGATGAAGCAGGCTCAAGTCACAGTGCTCGGCGTAGATCATGAAGTTGTTGGTTTTCTCTCTGAGGTCTTCGATGAACTCGACTGTCCACGCGTCATCGGTGGATCTGGACAAGAGAATGAGCTGGGCGCCTTTCAAAGCTAATTCGTAAGCAAGCGTTGCTCCTAGCCCCGACGTGCCACCGGTGATAATGTACACTTTTCCATGCAACTCTCTTTTGAACTCATTGGAAGCACCAGCGAAGTAGTATTTCGTGGCAGCAGCAATAGCAAGCACAGGACCAAAAGTGGAGATATAGCGCCAGCCAGGAATAGCCTGGGGTCCGTCAAACACGGCGGTGGACACAATATCGATCGGCATTGTGTAGAGGTACGTAGAAGATGTAGTTCGAAGGCGTAGTGGAAATGGTGAACGGGTGTGCACGGTGGAGATTTAAGCTGAAGAGGTCCATGGATGTCGGGAATTATGGGATTGGTGGTGTCGGGGAGAAGATACGAAACCTTTGAAAATGAAAATGAATTCAGTTCTTTAATCTTTTGGCTAGGTTGGCTTCTGTAGTTAATAGTAGTCTGGTGAAGTAGTAGTTGCTAGGAATGGGATTTTGCAGCCACTGCTGACGGGCCAGTGGGGCAAAATTAATATAGAGTAAACCTATATGTTTAGTTTTGGAAAAGGAAGTCTTTGGTTGTGGGGATGAATACGGGTCTCGTCTTTTGGGGTGGAAGTTGGTGGAGACCCAGGGTATCGTGCTGAGAAGCGACTGAAATATAGAGAAGCAACGCCAAAGGACGCGTCAAAACGGAAATAGTTCGATGTTTGTTGTTTGAAGTTCTGATTTGAAGCTTTGCAAAAACTCCTTTTTGTGTTTTGCCACTCTAATCTTTCATTGATGTGCTCTTTGAGGTTATTGTTGAAGAGACTAAGGTGGGAGGTTGGCAAGGAAGAGGCATGATGAGTGTTGGATAATAGCGAAGCCGTCTAGGCTGCTATGGTGGTTTTGACTTTTTTAACGGAAATATGTAACAGAAGGCTGAAGTTTCATAGCGGCTGTGCCATGCTGATCCGTCTTAGGGTCTTAGTGAAGCAAAAGTCAAGCCAATCACATCGACATGGTAGACATTGCTTTTGCATTTTTTTTTTTTTTTTTGCCAGAATATAAAAAGTGAAGAGCTTAAGGCAACCCAAATGCAAACACAATGGTATGGGGCCAGTCGGTGTTCTCTATTCTTCATCGTTTAAATAAGCCAGACAGATGTATCATCCATCAGCACTTGAAACACACCACTTCCAGAACACCAAGACCCTCCCATTATCTTAGATAAATTTGTTGAAAAACAGCAAGCGGACTTGGTATCTCCAACCAACATCTCTATTCCAATTATAGTGCCCATTGATTCTTTCGCAGCCAATCTGAGGATGTGAAGACGGTCTCTAAGACATCCCACGCATCACCAAATCATAAACCACAGGATCAAGAAATAATTCAAGTCTACTTTATCTCTTTGAAAAATGCAGGCCCGCTCAAATAACCTCTCAGCCCGAACTCCCATTCTTCACTACCCCATCTCCATCTCATCGCAGTATACACACCACCATCACCAACTCTCTTTTCATGGACGAAGTGGCATTTTACGTGACACAAGGCGACCCGGAGGATAAGCACCTGAAGGAGTCGCTAGCAGCAGCGGCATCTGTGCATAAATCCAGCGTTTACGCCTCTTTCAGGAACGCTGACTGCCCTTTGAATGGTGGTGCTTTGACTGGCATGGGGCCAGGAGAAAGACTCTTTGTTGCTGGCAAAGACAAGGCGTTGATAAATTGTTACTCCTGGGGCAAAGAAAGCGTGGACCAAAAGTTTCCTGTTCCGGAAACCATGCTGTGTTTGGCTTTGGCGGAGCATCCTGAAATTATAGGCGGAATGGAAGACGGCATTCTCTATGAAAAGCCCAAACAGCACATTCCGTGGTTGCTCGCGGCGGGCTCCGAAACGGGAAAGTTGTATATCTGGGAGTTGGCGCTGGGCAATTTGCTCTGTGTGAAAGATGCCCACTACCAGGGCATCTCTGTGATCAGGTTCTCGAAGAATAGTGCTTTCTGCTTCACAGGCGGCTTGGACTCCAGGGTCATGGTGTGGAGAACAGCAGATTTGGTGTCGTTCGATGAAGAAAACGCAAAACCTTTTGCTACCTTCTCTGACCACACATTGGCCATCACCGATATCGCAGTGTCTGATTCTCCAATACCGCACGATATCAAAATCTACACCTCGTCGAAAGACTCCACGGTGAGAATGTACAATATTGTGGCTAAGGCGGCTCTTTCCACGTTTGTGTTCTCATCGCCAGTTGAGTGCATTGCCCGGGATGGTGCCGATCGGGCGTTGTACGCTGGACTCTCAGACGGAACCGTTCGTCAGGTCCCGCTTTACGTGGTGAACAAAATCACCAATACACTTGAAAATCTCGTGGGTACCGGCAAAGTTGTCACTGTTGCCGAGGATCCAGAGCACAGAGAGACATTCGTGTACCACCAAAATGGCGCCAATTATCCTACCAGAATCACCACCTCTCTTGACGGCACAAGCATAATTTCTGGTGACACCGCCGGTCAGGTGTTTGTCGGCGACGTTGTCACAAAGCAGGTGATCAAAGCGTTCACGCCTTGCAAATCGCCAATTGCATACCTCCGTGTGGAAACGCACAGCGAGGGTCTTCTCAAAACGCACCAGTCATTCGACAAGAAACACCGTCTTTTGCAGCCGCTCAAAAGAGTGATCTTTTCGGGCAAGCCCGAGGACCATGTAATCACAATGGAGATCACCGGGCGTATAGAGCCTGAGGAGACTATGGAAGACTGGCTTGAAGAGGTTGCAGAGGCAGAGGATCTGTTCAGGAGGGACATGATGAATGAGAAAGAATTAGAGAAAAAGACAGACAACGAGGATGCTGTCAAGGTCAAGGAGCTCGAGGAGAAGCTCGCCAAGGTGTCCAATGCCTACAACAACCTTAAGGGCATGTACGAAGATCTCTACAAAGAGACACAGAAATCGTAAGGGGACTATGTTGAATTATTCACTTCCCAGAAATGAAGAAATTGTCAACTGCGTGAAAAGGCAACATATTGAGTGGCACATGGATGGATCGATGTTTCCCACCAAAAAATGAACCCAAAAGATCCACCGAAAAACATCGGGTCCGATATCACTTTCGCTTCGGCTTGTTGGACTTAACCTCCCATCCCATGAGTGAGACGTCACTGGGAGGCTCAACGTTCTTCGCAGAAACCCGTTCTCTGGACCTGCCACGAAAACTTTCTTCCTGGCCAAGCTTTGTTTGTTCCTGGCCAACCTCAGTTTGCTCCTGTTTCAAGCGTTTCACTGCCAATGTAGCATCCTCTGTTCCGTCAGATCTACACCTTCTGACTGGAGATAACCCAGGGGTCGCTTTGTCATTCCCAGAATCCCGGCCCGATTGCGGAGCTGGCGCCAGCGCCAGAGACAGCTGCCAAGCCTCCCCTTTCTTCATAGACTTTAATTGCACAAAATAGAAATCCTGGTTGGCTCAGCAAGAAGTGGTGTTGATGCGCAGCCTGCGTAAATGCGATGGGCATCGACTACACCATGGGAGAAGAGAAGGTGAGTAAAAAGAAGCAGAAGGCGCTTTTGTTCAGAAAATCCAAGGACGACAGGGAGGTCGAAGTCGCCGAGAAGAAAGAGAGAAAGGAAAAGGAGACTGAAGCAAAGAAAGAAGCCGAAAAGGAAAATGCCCTGAAAAGACCACTTGAGGAGGAAGAGCAGCCCAAGAAAAAGCGGAAAACAAGAAGAGGCAAGAAAGGCAAAGGTGTCAACGGCGGCACGGGCCCACGTTTCCTTCTTTTCGTCGGAAACCTCCCCTACGACATCCAGCAAGCCGAGTTGGTGTCCCACTTCAAGAACGCCAATCCTGACCGGATCAGGATCAGAAAGGAGAAAGGGATTGCATTTCTAGAGTTTGACAACGACAACAGCGAGATCCAAAGTAAAATGGAGCTCGCCCTCCGGATGCACAAGTCGACGTTGCGCAACAGAAAGATCAATGTGGAGCTCACTGTGGGAGGAGGAGGAAACTCCGAGAACAGACAGCAGAAGTTGAAGGAGAAAAACGACAAGCTAGAGGAGGAGCGCCGGGAAAGAATTCGCAAGGAGATCAAGGAAAACAAGGACAAGAAGTCGGAAGAAGTACCCAAGGCAGGACAGCCAGCCATGCATCCAGCCAGAGCAGCACTCCTTAAGTAAGCCAGTCGGCACTTCGAGTATAAGCATCTGCAATTAATAGCCCGCAGGCTCTAAATAGTACAACTCAGCCCCGCCAGCGAAACGAACGTAGTAGTTTACAAAATGGCACACTTCTTCGCCTTACGCACTTTGCGTTTCTTGCCGCTTTCTAGCGACGGGCCTGTGGCAGCCACGGGCGCCTCCTTGGACGGAGAAGGCTCCTGCAGCGGTGGGTTCAAAACGGCTCTAATCAGGTAGTCAAAAAGCTCCAGCACGCCCTGTTGCGTCGCAGCAGAGCACTCAATGTACTTCACAGCACCAACGTCTTTGGCCAACTTCTCCGCCTGCTCCGTGGTCACAGGCTTCTGTTTTCTCACTGCCAACTCGTCAAGCAAGTGCAAGTCGTCTCTCAAGTCAGCCTTGGTGCCCACAAGCACGATAAGAATGTCCTTTGGTGAGTGGTGCAAAATCTCGGGAATCCACTTGTCCCGTACGTTTTGGAACGAGTCCGGGCTCACGACCGAGAAACAGCACAAGAAAATCTCTGTCTGTGGGTAGGAGAGCGGGCGCAAGCGGTCGTACTCAGCCTGACCAGCCGTGTCCCATAATCCGAGTTTTATCGCTTCTCCATCCACCATCACCAGCGCCAGGTAGTTATCGAAAACAGTGGGGATGTAGTCATTGGGGAACGTGTTGGTCGTGTATGAGATAAGGAGACACGTCTTACCGACGCCGCCGTCGCCTACCACGACTGCTTTGATGCCTCTCATGTTAAGTTAAAGAAAAGGTCGATTGTGCGCGAAAAGATGTAGTGACAAGGGTGAGTACGGCGTTCGATTGAAGGTTGGAGATTTTTTAAAGGAATTGCTTTTGAGAGAATTGGGAGAATTTTGGTTTGCCTCGGTGGCCGAGGTCGCTTTTTTGGTTCTGCTGGGCGGCTGGTTTGATGAGTTCTTCCGCACCAGAAAGTGTTATCTAGTACATCTAGGCAGAGGAGGGGGAGATTTTGACGATGGGATGCCAAATGGGACTTTTGTGGGGTTAATATTACGATGGTTTTGGCTTTTCGGCTTCAAGAATTGATAGCGGAAATTCAGCTGGAGCTGAGGAGTTGCAGCCAGTTGCATCCAGTGGAGGAGGGGTTGAGCATGAAGGGAGCAGGAATCAACGAGTAGAAAGAGAAACAGAAAAGTAAGACTTAGAAAGTAATAGGAACTTGGCCTGAGCTGCAATCGCCTGAATGGGGGTATGTATATGACGTTTGGAGCGGTGCTACAGAATGTTTTAGCTCACTACAAACTCGAGTCTTGCTCTTAAGAAGAACTTCCATTTTTTTGCTTTTTTTGCTTTTTTTATTCTTTTATTATTTTGGTTTTTACTTTATTTACCAAAGCTCCCCAGTAAAGCACTTCATGGTTTCATGCTCCTAAGCTACAACTGAAACCTCAAAGTCCCGAGATGATTAGGCGAAGCCCACATTGATGGATACATAAAGGCAACCAAATTTTTCAAATTTCATGCACCCAACTTCTTAGGCATCTATTTACATCCTACTTTTGTCGTTCTCTCTCTTGGTCATCAGTGAGCTCCATGGCACCACAGCAATGGCGCCACTGCACCGGCATATGCTCATATAGATATTAATTTAATCATGCAATAGCTCTACATCCTAAAGATATCCGTGAATTTGTTATTGCCCAAGATAGTGCTTATTTATAGGAGGGATGAGCCAGAAGCCAAAGTGCTACTACCACCAACATGCGAAGAAACCTTCCAAAACCGCTCGAAGACATCATTCTAGCTAGTCATCTACCTATTGGCCTCTCGTAAGCCAATTCACCAAATTTGCATCCAAGTGAAAATTGCAGCCAGCTTGAAAGGCATCCACCATTAAAGCGGGATTCAAGCTTGCACTGTCTCCAAAAAAGATATTACAAACACCACACCCCCAAAATGATCAACAGTAGCAAATCATCAAAAGATTAAAATTATTCTCCACGAAACCTCCATCCAATTGTCCATAGATGGAGAGAGGCTGATCGTGGTGTACGGGTGCATAAGTGCCCATTCCTCAGCACCAAGAAATATTCGCCAGCTCAATCTCCTCATAAATGGCGTACAAAGACTTAGTTCCCGTAGGCACGGGCCTCATCATCGCCGCCACCTCCTTCGGTCTCGGTGTGGTTTACTCCAACACGGCTTACGATTACAACACCTTGTGGAGGTATGACGCTGAGGGATTTGCCAGATCGTTGGCCCACTACTCCAATTGGGCCAACGCCCCCATGAGAATTCACTACATTCTCCATGCTGTGATGTTCTTGGGTCTCTCGGGCTGCTTCATCAAGTTGTACAAGCCGCTGGACGACGCCAAGTACTTTGAGTACGGTACCTTGGGCTTGATGATGGCGGGCATCGTTATCTACTTGACCAACTTGAGAATCGGTGTCAATAGCTGTATTACTGGCCAATGGGGTGAGGTTGACCAGAACACTGGTATTAATGTGATGGCTGCGTCGCAATTCTTGATTGTGGTTGCCTTGGTGGGTGTGCTTATTCTTCAGGGTGGCTTGTACTACGCTGAGTGGTACGACGCCAAGATCAAGAGAGAGTTTTTGGAGAAGGAGGCTGCTGAAGCTAGGGAGGCCGAGGTCGCTCCTGAGGCTGCCTCCACTGGCGTTGAGACCCGCTCCAAGGCCAAGAAGAAAGCCAAGAAGAGAACTGCTTAGGTGGTGTATGGTGTCAGTAAGTAGGACAATTGATAGTTAAAGAATTGGGTTGTAGACGGGTTGGTGACAGCTTTCTCGAAGGCTAATCGATGTTTCATGGTTTACTGGATATCTGTCTATATATTTCGACGAGGTCATTGATGCAAAGAAGTGGTTCTTCCTAAGCTGAGGTTGGTCAGAAAGATTGCAAAAAAATGCAAAAAGCCCCCAATCACTCAATGCCTATTTGAATGCTACCAAATAAGCGAAAGGGCTCTCACAAATGATTTTATGGCAGTTGTGTAATTACAATCCAATCTGGCATTTTCGAAGTGATGGGAACACAGGTGGCTTTTCTATCATCCAAAGTATTCTCTGAATATTCAAGCAATACCAAATTGTTATTATCTACTGGCACCAAGTGTGTTCCAGTCATAGTCTTGACACAGATGAGGCCAGATTAGGCTTGATTCATGTAATGTCGATTAAAAAAAAAAGACCAAAACTTTGAAGATTGGTTTTAAAGATCAATTCAAAAAAAAAAAAAAGATAATTAATTAATCAAATAAACTCACCTAATTCAAGAATGCATTGTGCCTGGTGCACTGAGAACCACTACACACCCATACACCAGCACCAACCAATTAGCGACTTCTCATTCATAAAACAGTAAACTCATAGAACCATGGGTGTTACCGACAAAGTCTGGGGCGATTACCCTGTCTACTACAAGCAGCCTATAAGAGTATGTGCTTCTAATGGAGGCCTTTCATGCCTCAGAATTTCCCCCTCCTTCAAATACTAACATCTTAGTGGGCCCGCTACCACGCTCATACAAAACCACATTTCTTCTTTTCTGTGCTTTTGGGAGTTCTGGCGCCTATCTTGTTGTTGGCCACGCCATTAAGACAGAAGTTCCTTTACGCCAACCACGAGCCCATTCCATTGGTGTACCCATTACCCACGAGGCCCAGAGACAAGAACTTGAAGGGTTACGACGACGAGTAAATACAGCATAATACAGACACATACGACAAAGTGACCCAGTGACGTAGCCACGGGGAGGCAGCCTGTGATTTAGGAGTCCCAAGGACGTTTGGATTGTTGGACCTGCAAATCTGGTGAGACACCGTTCACCGTGACCCGCCCACCAAGCATCAGCAAACTGGACAGACCATGGGGGATGGTGAGAGTAATAATAAGAGCCAACCTCTTTTTTTATCCAACCAGAGCCATATTGTCCCGGTTTGAAGCTATTCTGGATCTGGGGTCGTGCACACACCGGTACATCCAGCGAAAAAGTCTTCTGGTGACTTTCTCACTATACATAGAAACCGATTCACCATGTTTAGACAGCTTGGATGGGTCTCCAGATCCGGTCCCATGCTACGGACCAGCATTTCTGCGACTTCTCACTCGCACATTTCCAGATCACTCCATCATTCCAGCAAACAGCTCGCACAGGGCAGTTTGTTTGGTGATATCACCAAGAAGGAACAAGAAGTGCCTCAAAAGAAAGAAACTTCGCCCAGCGACGGACCTGTCGCCCCAAAGGATGACTCCAAATTGCAAGAATACTACCTCACGGAGGCCAGAGAAAAGCAGCTCAGAAGCGATAAGTTTGTGAGCCCGCTCAAGAGAAGGGTCTTTGAGTTGAACGTGGCGCAGAACGGCTTCTTCAAAAACGACACAATTGTTCACGACGGCGAAAAAGCATACAAGGCCAAGCTCAGCCAGGAAGAGATCGACATTCTCGAGCCCACGGTGTACATCCAGTCGTACCGCATCAAGTCGTCGATGAAGAAGGCCACCGTGGTGAACCGTTTTGTGCGTGGATACAACGTCAAGACGGCCATCAACCAGTTGCATTTCAACCCTAAGAAGATGTCTACGGAGTTGGAGAAGTTGCTCAAGCGCGGGCTCCAACAGGCCAAGGAGCAGGGCATTGAGGAGGACGAGGCATTTATCCAGGCGCTCTGGGTCGGATCTGATGGCGACTGGAAGAAGAGGCCGGACATCAAAGGCCGTGGAAGAACCGGTATCATTCACCACCCCCTGGTGCACCTCAAGGCGATTCTCAAGGGCCGCCAGACCAAACAGAGGCTTGCGTGGGAGAAGGAGCAGAAGCAGCTTGCAGCCAAACCCCGGCTGTTGTTGAACAACGAGCCGCTCAACTTCAAGGTGCAATCCTATTACAGGTGGTGAAGCAGGCAGGAAGCATGTCGGACCACAGGGAGTCGATCACGAGGGGTTGCCTAATGAGGAGAGGTGACCCTGAGGAGAAAGAAGAAGTTTGATGTAGAAAGGAGCACGGGAACACGATTTGCAGAGGAGGTAGGGCAATGGACCACCCTTTCCCAAGATAGACCATGTACATACGCATTTGCAATGAGTAGCATAATGAGCCCAGTGCACATCATAAGCCCAGTGTACATGATAAGCCCGGTGTACATGATAATGAGCCCAGAATGTCTGGAGCAACAGTAGACAACTGCAACCAATAAGGTTGATCAATTGGGCCAGAAGCCAGAAGCAGCCAGGCTGCTGAATCCCACGCAAAATGTCGTTTTGAGCAAAATGCCAATTCGGGGCCCAACGCAACCCAACTCCAGAACAGGCCGTTTCACAATACCCGCTGTGCGATATCAGGAAGGCCGTTAGCCCCGTTTCGCAACCGCGACATGCCGCAACTGGTGGTGGAAGGCAGCGATAGCCGGCTTTAGCACGGGTGGATTTTGTAAGGAATCAAATCCGGTGGCAAATTCCCAGTTAACGATTTCGCCAAACAACAAAAACATGTCGTTTCCACTGCCGTGGCGGTCGCTCACTTTGTGCCATGTCTCCATGTCTCAGGCCTGGCCATTCTAGGAAATCTAATGACGAACCAGGCCACCACAGTTCCCACCACGCCGGGCCCAGCAGCACTACAAAAGACAAATCGTAGAAACAAGAATAAAATAACCAGAAAGAAAAGTAGCACAGATAAAAATTACACCTGGCGCCGCCGAGGCTTATATACTTTTTGCGAGCGCCTGACTACGACATGACTCCTAGTGCGTGCTTATGCCTCTGCACTTGGGCCCCCTACCACAGCTAAGGCATTTCGGTCGTACAAGGTATTTTTATACTACATCTTTTTTCACTACTCTGGCTATACCACCCACCAGCTGAACCAATAATCTATCCTTACAGGTTCACAGCCCCTATTATACCCCTGCTTCCTTATCGGACCCTGCTATCAGACCCGTGGCTATCAGATAACTAGTAGCCTCCGTCTTACACCTGTTGAAAGCGACATTATCCAAGTTCTTTCTAACACAGCGGTTCCCACACCCGCTGCTAGCCCTTCAGATTTACACTCCTCATAGTCTGCGACTAGAGGCCCCGATTACCCAACCCAGTCCCGCCTTTCAACCCCACAACCACCATGGGGTTGAAGGCCACCGAGTTCTTTGAAAACACCTCCTACGACTCAAAGAACAACAAGATCTTCGTATGCAACGAGTGCCTGACGCACCTCTGCCTTTCAAATTTGGTTATCTCTGACCAGTTCACCGGAGGTTCTGGCGACGCCTACTTGGTCGACAGACTCATTAACGTCCAGCCTGAAGGCCCCGACCAGCAGAAGCAGTTCCGTACCGGCGTATACATTGTTAATGATATCCGCTGCTCCCAATGCCGTACCCGTTTGGGCTGGTACTACAAGAAACTGGCGGCGTATGCTGAGGCGTACAAGGAGGGCAAGTACGTGGTAGAGCGGGCCTTCATCCGGGAGATTCCCAACCTTCTGCTGACAGAATCGCTTCTCCAACAAGCCCGGCTGCTGCGCCGGCGCCGGTCCAGCGCTAACAGCGTGGTTTCGCTGGCGGACGAAGACTCCCTGCTCGATTCCTTTCGTAGAAGACGCTCGGACGAGTTTAAGTTTAGCCGGGCTAATATCAAGCTCGAGCTACAGCGGCTAGGGCTGGGCACTCGCTCGCTGCGTTTTCTGGCGGTCAAGGACGACTTTGATGAGCACGACGAAGACCCCAACGTGTTCGTGGATGCCTAGCCCCTCGAAGTCTTTTTATTCTCTATAAATTGTTTGGTTTTGTTTTTAGGTTGGTTTAGTGATAATTAAATGGTTAAATATTGAAGAGGCGATTGGTAGTGGAAATTGGCATTAGTATCTTGCCTCGTCCAGATGTATGAAAAGGCATTGATGGTGACAGGCGAATTGATTTGCACCAGGCGTTCCGGAGCTGGCATTTGCCTGATATAATTCTTTTGATTGGTTGCTACAATAATCCAATTGCACTTTATGGTCAATTGTTGGAGAATTCACCAAAAGCGTTTCATCCGAGGTCCCCTTTACATTCTGTTACTCCTCTTTTGTCTACGGTTTTATCCAAAAGCGCATGAATTCAATTTTAAGATTTTCGGTACGATAACCCTAATTAATCTTTTTGCTAATCTGACTTTTTGTGGCCCACTCCTATCCAGTTGTCTAATCCCATGACATCGCTATATTTGGTCAAACATCACGGGAAGAAAATCAATTGAAGAAACCACTCAACTGCCACAGAGAGGGAACCTTAATAAAACTTTACTCAAGCCTGAATTAAAAGAGGCGTTCTAAGAATGCTATAAAAGTTTGTGTATCAACCTTGTGCAACTAGTAGACAAATGTGAGGTTGAATCCTCCACTACAACACGCTGTTCTCTTCTCCGTCTCTCATTACCCTAAATGCTATAATGCTAGTGTTTGGCTCTCTTCGCCGCCGGGGCGCCTCTATGACTCTTTCTCTTCCTACCGTCACTGGTTTCCTCCTCCTTCGGCGTGAGCTTCGTGTAAATTAAACAGTATGCTGAAGGGTCGCTCATGGCCTTGCGTTCGTCCGTCTTGTTGATGTACTCGTCATCGTACGTCAGCCACAGACCGTCTGGTTGAAGACAGTGGCAGATGTAATGGCCCGACAGAATGGAGCGTCCTTCGTGGACAATGACCGATATGAGTTGGTATTTCGTGGATTCTTGTGTCATGGTGTAAGGACCCAAGTCGAGGAAGCCGGGGTATACGATGGCCTGCTTGACCTTGGAGGACGACAGGCCGTTGAACTTAAACCGCTTTAAGTGAACCATGAGGGTTTCAGGGCTGCGCTCAATCATGGACTTCTTGGTGGCCACGGTACGCTTCTTGCATTTCTCGCAGTGGTAGCCAGAGGAAGCGTCGACCTTGTCTTTCTTGATAGTTTCCATGGAGAAGTATTCGTTGATGCTCTTGTCGATGGAGTAGCGGCCACAGGGCACCTCCTCTGTTTCCAGGCTGCGTCTCTTTTTGTTGAGCCCAAGCGACAAGTCGTAGAATTCCTGTTTGGTGGTACTAACGGTGTTGCACTCGCGACAGGTGACTTCTTGTTGTAGTAGGCCGCCAAAGATGTCGTAGATGATGGACTCGTTCAATTTGTGGCCCTTGGGCGTCGAGTCCTCCTGGAACCGTGACATCAAGCTCATGAAATACTCGTGGGAATCTTCTTGCTGCCACTCGCTCATCATGCAATTGATGTCGAAAAGCCTCTGGATGACTTTTTTGGGATTGACAAACTTGCGAGGGCCTTTACCATGGCCGGAAGAGAAGCCCCACATTCGGCTTGAAAGCTCGGCGACTGAGTGGGTGACGCTTTTATTGGGGAGCTCGTGTTTCCCCTCGAGCACTTCTAGAAGGTAGTGCTGGACCGCTGGAATGTGCACCATCAGCTGGATAGCCGAGTTCATGTAGCAGGTGACGCCAAAGTTGAGGAGACCCACGGGATGCTTGCCCTGAAACTTCTTAGTCCAGTTCTTCACGATTCTGGACGATCCGTTCAGTCCTCGGTCTAGGGCCGTTTCGGTGATGTTGTAGTGGCCCTCGGGGTGCTTGGGCACAGAGATTAGCTTTTTGGCTGTCTCCGACTCTTTCGAAGGAAGGTCTGACGATGCTGGAGGCGATTTACGGGCGTCCGCTAGAAGGTCACTTTTCAACTGGGCCATATCCTCTGGATCAGCGTCAGAAACGTCTGCATCGGAGTCGCCAGACTCATGAGCCACACCGTATGCCTCTGTCTCCTTTTCTCCCTCGCTCTCTTCATCCTCGTCGTCATCCTCGTCCTCTGCTGATTCTCCATTGTAGGACCCGTCCAGCTCATCCTCGGGCTCCACAGAGTCCAACTTCGCAGAACCAACCTCCGATGTGGCTTCGGCTTCAGCGTCAGAAGATTCCGTACTGGGGATATCACCCTGCTCCAGCTCGTCCTTCTCAGGCTCGTCTGAGCTCCGGAAGCCCTGAAACGAACTGTCGGTCTGAAACTCAGAAGCCAGTTCGTAGTGCGACTCGTCTGAGCTCTCGACTGCCTTCTCGGCCTTCTCCTTCTCCTTCTTTTCCTTCTTTTCTTTCTTCGTCAAGTACTTTCTGCCCGTGTAAGCCGCAATAGCATCGGCCATGGACCGCGGCTGCACACGTACGGTTCGTTTGGGCATCAACACTGGCGCTTCATGCGATGGCACGCTCTTTTTGGAACCAAGCACGATGTAGGCCGGGTTTTTCTCTTTTTCGGCATCTTTCTCGGGCGCTTTGGCGGCAACAAACGTGAGCGGGTTGCTCAAGATGCGGTCGACCAACGGGTTGGACATATTTCCACGGTGATGTCTTCCAAATCGGTACTTGTGGGTGTTGCTCGCTGCGAAAAACGCCATAAAAAGCTGTTCTGTCGGCACAGGAACAAGCAACCGCGATGCCCCCAGAGAGGAAGGTGTGCCAGTTTGAGCCAGGCGAGGGAGCAAATTTGCAGAGGTTAGCGGGGATCAAAAATTTAGATGCTGTTTCGGAGGCAAAGTGGGATAATTTACTCAAAATTCGGCGTGTCTTGTGTTTTGGTGGTGGTTGTGTGGAGATTGGGGATGTCCGGTGTGGTGCGTTTTGCACCCATTCTCGAGGCAAGAGAGATTGACAGGTGGGTCACTTGAAGAGCATTAAAGTTGGAATTTTCGATTGATCTTTTTCTCAGTCACAAAGAGTTATCTCGACTTCCTATTGAATGAATAGAGATTTGCCGGGCTGGGAGAGGGGCATCGTGTGATGGTATAGTATATGCTGGTGGAGTGGGGCTGCAACAATGGAGTAGAATGGGTTGTAGATACGAGAATTGGGCGCTGTCAGTATTCTTTTGATCGCGATGGCTTTTGGTTTCAAACAGTAGCACAGGGTATTGAGAGACTGAAAATTGTATCAGATGCAACCTGAAAGATGGCCGAATCCAGCACCTCCACATCACTGCTATTTTTCAAACTTCTTCAAGCTTGCTCTTCCACAACTTCTGAAAGGCTGAACTCCCCTCATCCAAATACCTTCCTCTGCGCCCGCTTCACAAGCATCAGCGTCAACTCAGAATGGCCCAAGGCAGCCACTTGACGCTCGTCCTCCATCAACTTGCTGTGTGCCTTCTGTGTCTTCGCCTTGAGCTCATTGCTAAGCTTCAGTTCCACGTCTCCTGTTGCGACACGCTTCCTGGTGGACTGTTGCTGTCGGTCACCTTCTCTGAGGCTGCTTCGGCTCTCTTCGGTGCTGTGCAACCGCTTTTTGGCATTACCAATTTCAAGCGGCTCACCGTCATCGATGCTTTGATCTTCCTCCGTTTCCATGTGTGTTTCATACTCATCACCTTCTTCCCGGTCACTGGTGTTCTTGGAGGCCTGCTCCTCGTCATCATCCTGCTCGTCTTCATCGCCATCATCCTCTTCTTCATCCACATCACCATGACCTCCCACGATCTCTTCGTCACTCTCACCTCGGCCCACTCCAGACAGAAAGATCTCCCTAGTGGACTCTTTTGAGGGTTCCTTCTTCACTGGTCGACGAACCAAGGCTTCGAAGTGGGTTTTGAATAGTTTCAGCTCTTTGGTCTCACTGGCGAAGGATAGATCACCAAGGAGCAGCTCCACTCTGTCGACCAACCGCCTGTCATATTCTTGCACTGCGTTCTCGGAATGGAAAAGATTGGCCGCCCAAGACTTGTTCAAGATCATGTTAATGCACTCTTCGTCATGCTTGCTCTTGAACAATTCGATATCGAGGGCATAATATTGATCAGCGTGAATACCGAAATCTTTCATCTTCTCCTTTGATCTGGTGTTGACGTTCTTTCCCTTCGAACCCTCTCTAGACTCGTACTCCATGGGCAAGGTTCTGAAGGCACCGATCTCAATCTTACCCTGATTGGACAGTTGCACTGGGTCCACAACAATAGCCAAATAGGGATCTTGGAAGTTTTGGTTGAGGCTCTGTGTGGCAACATCTATACCACTGAGCCAGCAGCCGTAGCCAGGATGTGAATGGTACCAACCCACAATGTGTTCTTCCCGACCTGCGGAGACCATGAGGTCTAGGTACTGGACCATGTATTCGTAAGCTTCATTCTGTGCATTAACCCTTGTTTCCGTGCCCTCCACAGGGAGAGAATAGACGTCCATGACGATGATGGAAGTACCAATGACCTTGCCTGTGAGCATGCCCATAATCTCTATAGAGCCTCCCAGTTTAGCATGCATGCTCATCTTGACAAGCGCTAATGCCGATATGAGCACATTTTTGAAGTACTTGGGCAGATTCTTCCACGGCTGGCTGCTGATGGCTGCGTAATCTGGTTTCTTGTCGTATAGCAGCTTGAGCCGATGATCGCTGAGCTGCGATAGCTTTTCACCACTCAATCGATAGCTGAGTGTTTTGCTGCTATCCGGCGAGCTATTTCGGGCCAAATTGTGAAGGGAACAACTGTGCATGGTGCTGTTGTAAGTAGGTGATATCAGTACTACGCACTATCGCGGGCTCACCTTTGGCGATTCATGATTCATTAAACACTTGGTCGGAGAACATGCAGAACTACTGAGCTCTGCCGCCAGGCCCAACCACATAGTATCGTGGTGGGCTCTTTTCGGAATTGGCTTCTGGCCCGCCGGTGCCAAATCTCGATCTTGGCCATGTTCTGTAGGTGTCTGCAGCATCAGCCCAGTCCGCCTTATAGTCCCTGTACTGGGTGTACAGAGACGTTCTTCTCGCTCTAAATGCCAGGTCAACGCCACTACAGTAGTCCCTTTTGGGGCTGTACGAACGGGCGTTCTCGCTTTCATGCTGGGCTCTGGATGCTGCCTTGAACCGGCTGTTGACTGGAGGAGGCGCCAAAACCACAGGCATATCCGACGACAAGATCATTTTGGGGTAATTGCTAAGCTCACGGTACTGAACGTTGATGTTCTTGTCCATGAACATGGTGTGGTTGTCTTTAGCGACAGCACTGGCAGCGAAGGCCTCACTCTCAAACGTGACAAACCCATACGACGTCAGCGTCTTGTGGACGACCGAGACAGACTTAACCATACCGTGACGGGAAAAGTGACGCTCCAAATCTTTGTGCGTGGCGAGCCGGCTCAATTGACCCACAAATACTGTGTATTTGTCGAATCTTCCCCTCGAGCACTGGTCCTCGATGTTCTTGGCCCACTCGACGTGGTATTGGGAGTCATCGGTCAAACTGGCAAACGCACGAATTGCATCATCACGATACGAGAACTTAGCAAACCAGAAACGACATTGCTCGCCTGCTTTGGTGTGTTTGATCCTGCCGTGTTGGTCACTGGCTATCACAACCTCGGTTTCTCCAAACTCCAGGAGAGTCTCCTCAACGGCGCTTTTGCTAATCGGTGTAAAAGAGGTAATGAAAACGGTTCTGTTGACCTTGGCTGCCTCACAGCGAATAGCACGACCATGGAGCATGGTATTGTGACTCTGAGCAATGGCGTCCTTACACTCGGATTCTTTCTCGTACTGGACAAATGCGTAAGGCCGTCCAGAATAATCTCTTAGAACCTTTACGTTTATTATGTTTCCAAATTGATCGAAGTGGTCCGTGACGGCCTTGCACAACTCGACATCTGTCTTGGTGTGAAGAAGACTAGCTACGAACACACAGGCAGAAGGTTTACTCTTGGCCGTCTTGGGAGTAGATTCGGCGGTGGCCGAGCTAGCATCGCTGTCAGCACAAATAGGAATCTCCTGGGGCTTCTCTTTTTTGACAGCCAGGGTGGCAATAAGAGGGGCCTTGGACAGTTTGGCCATAGAGGTGGTTTGGGTGTTGATTGCATTGGCGTTCCACGAGCTCAATGGCTCTGGCTTGGAACTGTTAGAGTATGGTGACATGGTATGCTTACGGCAAAATAAGGTAAATAAGACGAAGATAAAAACTTGTAGCGGGAGAATGCAAGGGGAAGGCGATCCTTGTGTTTATATAGTTTCCGGGTGCGTGCGGCTGAAATGGCTGCAAAAAAAGCAGTGTCACTGAGAACACTTGAAGATGGACGAAATGGGGGAAAAGTGGATTTAATGGGGGGAAAAGAAGAAATTAACAAACAACTAAAATCACAAAAGCAACGATCGTGGCGAAAAGGAGGTTCGGCGCCGGAATGCCCGCACTGTTAGAAAATGCACATACCCCAGCTGCAGTGATGGTGACCGTTGTGGTGACAGGATCACAAGAAGCAGAGGCCTCAGGCCCCAAGGTACCTGGAGTACCTGGAGCACCGGGAGTGCCTGGCTGTTGATCCGTTCCTGGGGTGCCCGGGGTGCCCGGGGTGCCTGGAGTTCCTGGAGTTCCTGGAGTTCCTGGAGTCCCGGGAACACCGTCGCTATCTCTACCAGGGACCCCATTACCTTCATCTATAGTCGTCACAGTACTCTTCGGAATCGTAAAAGTGGTCTCGGTGGTGATTGCCCCGGTGACCGTGAAGGTTCGCCTCAAAACCTCACAGGAGTATGTAGTTGAGAGCTGTACCGAATTTTCAACCCACCGCGAGACAATAATAGTCACCACAGCTCGAACGTTAGTGTAGACTTCAGTAGAGTAGCTTTCTGCGAATCCAGTGTATGAGCCATTGGTGAAGTCGAAGCCGGCTCTGGGCGGAAGACTCGAGGTATACGTTCGTGTAGACGTGGACAAGTCAGTATACACGTTAGTTTCCGTGAGGGAGGTTGTTAAAGTGCTGAAGTGAGTCTTCAGCAGAACAGTGGGCCTGCATTTCGTAACTGACTCTACCGAGGTCAGGGGCACAACAACGGTGATAGTCGAGATTATCCAGCCAGAAGACGGAGCCTCTGTGATGGGGCCAGAATCCAGCCAAGTAGGCAGCAGAGCAGTTGTAGTCGGTAATGTCGGGCCCTCGGTGGCTGGTCTAGTGGGAGTGGTGATGGTATCAGGCTGAGTTTGTTGAGTGGTTGGTGACGTGGTACGAGCAGTGGTAGGCTCACCAGGCTCATTGGTTTCAGTGGGGGGTGTTGTTTCCGTTGTTGGAACCACCCTGGTTGTATGGGTGTCCTGAGTGTCAACAGGACCCGTATAGGTGAGAGTACCAGCGAGAGAGGCAGCAGTGGTGATGATCTGACAATCGTCACAATCCTCGAATTCGGGATTGACCTGGTGTTAGAGCAGCAAGTGGCTGGTAGCTACGGGGTGAAGCGTACTCTGGCAGCAAGCACAGTGGTGGCAAGAAGAAGAAGAAGAAACATTGATGAGAACTAAAAATGGGGGGTGCTCGTCCTTATATAGCCTTGGGTGAAACTGGGCCAGATCGGGAAGGTCCCTGCCCAGGCACGCGTCAAGCTAACTCTGATCGGCACAAATACAGAGACCAATTGAAACAATGAAATAGATTGAGTAGCTTTGTTTTTCTCGGTCGAAGGCGTCTTATAGCTGACAGTGTTAGTTGTGGAGAGGGGAGATGATGCGAAATGTTAGATCTCCATGGAATTGGTGTCATAGAAAGGGGAGGACTAACAGAAGCCATTTCTTTGTTGAAGAGGCTCCTACCACAAAGAAGAATGGGGTAGTTCAATAGAAGGGGTAATTTCGCAGCTACCTTGGGTGTATTGCACTGAAGTGGAGGTGAAGATCACAATAAGCCATCACCAAGTATCGTTTTCTGGTTTGGATCTAAAAGTCCGTGTTGATGAATTGCATCCCGAAGTTCTTCCATGAATGGTATTTGCTGGTATACCGCAGTTGGGACATCAAGCCGAGCCAATAAGGTGTAGCACTATCAACATTCACAATCATGCCAATCACATCACGAAAACAGGCCAGACACCATAACACACAATTTTGGCAAACCGCAAACTCGATCAAAATCACTCTAAAAGGTCAATCTGTCCAGATACTTCTAATCTCGGAACAATGGCTGCTCCTGAGCTTGCTCTACCCATGGCTCCACCTAATAACCAGTTTACGCTACAACTCAGTTGCGGTTTCTAAACCTTGTTTTCTCCTCCAGCCTTTATCGTCAAAACGGCTGTGCAATCTAGCCGGTTATTCTTACCTGGCGAGCCATTCCCCTGAGGCGTACGCAACAATACAGATTCGGAGGAACGGAGCTTAGACTGTGATTTTGGCTTTTTCCGATACACTCTGAATAGGCTAATACTCAGATAAGCAAGCTGGTGGCCCGGAAAATACCGGGTGCCGATAAGCAACTGCGATGGTTCTGATAAGCTGGGCTTCACGGAGGTAAGAACAGACTAACTAAGAATGCCCCGTATCGAGCCCTGATCATTAGTATTGGTATCTGTGGCTGGGGCGCTATTCCACGGAGGTCCTGCTTTAATTGAGCAAAACATCCACAATCCCGTGTAATTTCTGACCTGTGATTTTGCTATTGATCCAGAACCACATGACATTGGAGATCCATGATGAGCTTGCCGATTCACCCAGCTTATGTGGTGAATGTAGAGGTCAGTTTACCCCTGAACCACCCAGGCCACATCATTTTACTTCAAATTCTTTTTATTCTAAGCGAATCATTTGTCGATCAGCGGGCTTTTTGCTTTTTGTCTTCATGTCTACTCTTGGCCTCTGCTCCAACTACCGCACTCATTTTGTCCCAAAAGGCCCGTTTTGTGGCCTGGCGGTAAAATATCCGATAGTGCAGCCTCGTGTATCCATTCACAATTCTCAGGGCACGCTTCCGGCCATCATTGGTGGAAATCCACATAATGCAAGAATTGTGAGATCCAATTGGAAGCAATATCTCCGAAAAACTCTCCTCCTCCACTGTCTCTGGTCTACTGCCTCGTCTGCGCCCACCTCGTCCAAACCCCACACCACTATGCTTGCTCCACAGCGGCCAACCCACACGCGGGGTTCGAACGAGGTAGAGTTTCCTATCTTGATAAAAATTTATTAGGCGATTTTTGAAGTGCTCACCTGAGTTCGCAATGTGGAGTTTTTTTCTCAGGCAAAAACACTGCGAATGGAAAAGACCCGGCCGTTGGTGGACCGCATTATTTCATGGCGTGCAACGCAGAGAAGGTCTGCCCAGGGCACAACGAATCGGAGATGCCGTGAAAAAAAAAAAAGTTGGAACAACTTTATTTGATCTTTTAACATTCTTAAAATTACGCCTGGACTCTCTGCTTTTTGGACATTTCTGGATCCTCTGTTTTTCTCAAATGCTTTTTCTGGGGCGTGCTCAGGCTCTGCTCGGGGCTTCCACGGCTCGGCCCTGGAATGCTCGCTAACCTGGGGAAAGCAAAACACAAGGTCTCACCAGAACCACCACCGACAAAAATTCCCCCTTTCAAAATCGGCAATATTTAAAGGGCTGAAAGTCCCGATTCTTTTTCCCCTTTTCCTCTAATTTTTCCCCCAATGCTGTGCCGTTCTCTGGTGCCTTTTCCTGGGTGCACCGTTTTCTGCCTCAGCTCTTCTCTACCTGTCCGGTGCGGGGGAACGGCACCGCCCCAGGAAACCACATCCTTTTCCCAGGCCCTCAACACCGTTGCTTCTGAGGCCTTGATTTTCAAAAAAAGAGCCTTCTAAGAGATCTCCCACACCAGGCTTTACTTTCTTTCTCCTCGTCGCCACTTTTGGCTCTTCTCTCATGATGTCCTTGAAGCCAGAAAAGAAGAAGGATCCAACCCTGAGGCCCTACCGGTGTCCCATGTGTGACAAGGCCTTCCACCGACTCGAGCACCAGACCAGGCATATCAGGACCCACACGGGCGAGAAACCCCATCTGTGTCTGTTTCCCGGTTGTAACAAGCGCTTTTCTCGTTCTGACGAGTTGACCAGACACCTGCGGATCCACACCAACCCAAACTCCCGCAAGAACAAGAACCTCAGCAAATCCAGCCTGACCAATAGCCCCGAGTTGCTGTTTGCCCTGGTCTCCGCGCAACCGGCCCAAGTCCAGACTCCACAGTCTCCGCAAGACGGCCATGAAGAGGTTCCCGTCAAGGCAGAAAACGGGACGTCTCCTGAACTGGCAGCTCAACTGGCTCTTTCGAGTGTCCAGAAAGGGCAAGCTCCGGGAGCCGCTTTTCAGAAGGACCAAACCTCCCAAACTCCTCAATCTCCCAGAACTCCACAAACTCCACAAACCACGCAGAACCAGAGCTCACAGGCCTCTAATGGCTCCAGCGCCGCCCAGGCAGTGTCTCCGCCGGTTAAGCATGATCAGGAATCGGTCAAACACGAGGTCTCATCTCCAAAACACTCTCCCCGGGTGGCTCCGGCCAGAATCAGACCCAGACCTAAGCAGCTGCGCTCCACAATGAACATCGACCTCTTGGCCTCTGCTGCCACCGAGGAGCTCCGGACTTTGGAAAAGATCTCCCTTTCGCAGCCGCCTTCAGTTGGTGAAGAAGTGCCGCCCAACTCCCGCTCACTTCCGTCCCTCACAGATTACTTTAACTCCGGCAAAGTGCCCAAGTTCGGTTTCAACGCCTCAACTTCGTCAAACAACCTTCAGTATCTTTCTAGTGTTGCACTCAACTCGGGCCCCTCCAACAGCTCCAGCTACACCACACTCGCCAAGGCCTCCAAATCGCATCTTAACTCGCTTCTGGCTCTCCAGAAGATGACCCCCCTCAACAAAGCCCAAGTCCACCATCCCACGCCTTCCAGAAGCCACATTATGGAAGACTCGGATTTGGACTATGTCCAGTCTAGGCTCAAGAAGAGCCGTGCCAGCTCACCCACTGGCAACTTCACCTTGCCCAACTCGCCGATTTTGGGTCTTTCTACGGCCAATACGCCAATAATCTCCGCCAACAACTCGTCCACCAACTTATCGAGTTTCTTCATGACCCCCGTTATAGGCCATCACAGTAATGTTTCCAACAACTCGACCTCCTCAATACTCGAGAGACAGACCTCCAACCCGGTCGCCATCAGACAGATGAACACCACGCCTCCGTCATCTACAGCGCTGGCGTCTGGCGAATCGGGAGAGTCTCCCATGCAAGTGGACCAGCCCTCTGGAACCCATTTGCCGCCTTTGCGGAGCCTCAAGCTCGACTTGCCATCTAATTTGCTGATGAAGGAAAACAAACCGTTGAGAACAACGTACCAGCAGTTCTCCTCTGGCACTCCGGATGAGCTCAAGCGGGTGTTGGAGGAGTAGAAGATTAATATCTGGGATTATATGATGGTTCGGCCATCACTCGGTTGCATTATAGACTTGTTAGTGGCCACCAGGTCCGCTGTACACTAGCGTGCTATCGAACACGACGCACGGAATGGCTTAATAAAATTTGTTAATTGGATTGATTCATGAACCGGACTTCGGTTCGTTATGTATATTGGCTAATACGCTATTGCGCTCCTGCTGCGCCCGTAATCCTTATTTACTAGTTTCCACCAACGGCCCAAATCTCATTTTCGTCTTCGAAACGGTCACTGAAAAGTGCCTCGTTATCTCCACCATCTTGCAATCTCTCTCTTTCCACATTGGCCAATCTGGAAGCAACTCTCTTGGTGTAGTCTCCAATTGATCTAGGCTGAATCGTAGCACCGACAACGGTGGTAATTGAGCCCTTTGAAGCTTCAGCGAACCAGGCATTGAACTCCTTCATTTCCACATCTTCAATCAAATTGAAAATTGCCAAGTAGGCCTTTTCGGCAGCGAGCCTAATTGGAATAATGCCATCTCTCAAACAAGCAAAGACAGCGGGTCCGATTTCGCCAAGATGAGGTGTCACAAGCTGCTGACGGTTGAAACGGGCCACTGTACGCATCACAACCAAACTCAATCTTCTGGAATCAGGCGAGCTCAGCTCGGGTTTAAGCGCACACTTGCACAATTGGAAAACCAACTTATTGATACAGGGCTCGGGGAGTTCCCAAGGAGAAGCCGCTTTTTCGTCACCAGCCTGTTTAGGAGATGCCACCTCGCCATGAAGCAAGAGGATTTTGCCTATGGCGATCACGGCGTTGTCGCTAATGTAGGGAACAGTGTTATCAGAGCAGTCCGCAATGAAGTGCACAATCTCATCGATCATACCCGTTTCGAAAATATGTTTTGGAGAGTCCCGCAAGAACGAGTTGATTGACAAAATGGCAAACTTCATCTCCTCGCTGTCGTGGCGTCTGTTCAAGATCTTAGACTGCAAGATATTTGAAGCCTCTTCAGACGACAAGATCTGGGAAAGCGAACCCAAAAGACGGGCATAAGCCACGGCAGACTTATCGCTGACGGTGCTGATTTCCTCTTCGACCAATGCCATTACAGACGATTTGGATGCCTCGCTCATATTCTTACCGCCCTTGACCACAACCTGGAAAAGCGCCTTCAACATGGCTGTCTTGATTCCCTGGTCCTCGGCGGTTTTGGTTCCCTGGACCAATTCAGTGACCAAGGGGTCCACTCGAGGCTGGAACTCGATCAACACGCCCAAAGCGCTGACAGCTCCAAGACGCAATTTGTCGTTGGAAACATCACTCAACGAACGCACAAAGGTTCTCTGAAGCTGGGGAATGAAGGGCCTCAAGAACTGTGGAATCTTCACCAACAAGTTCTTCAAGGCGGTCAAAATGGCCAGTTTGATGTCGGAAGAAACCCTTTCTCCGATCACACGGATCAAAGGACCGGTGATTGTGGTTGCGAATGGTTTCAAATTGGCTGCTGGAGTCCTCAGGATGATTTCAGCAATCGACAATGCTGACATCTCTCTCTGCTCGGCGTTACCGTACATCAAGCCATGGGAGAAGATAGGCAACACGCAGCTGGGACCTCTAGGTAAAGCGAAGCCAGGCAACTCTTCGTCTCTAACACCCGCAATCGACAAGGCCTGGTGGGCTGGTTTGACCAATTTCTCAAGCATCGATTTGTCCTGGGCCTTGACCAAAGCACTCAAAGCGTCAAAAGTACCAGCCACAACCTCCGGTTGTTTATCACCCAACGAGAGAATAAACTGTGTGACCATGTCGGGCACGTAGATGGAGTAGTCGAGGTTGGTATTGGTGAAGAAAGGACCAAGGCGTTCGCAAACAGCAGCTCTCTTGTCTGAGTCCTGGTGCTTAACCAACGACATGAGCTGCTGCATGATAGGATGAACGCCCTCGTCGTCCTCAATCGACAACAAAATCTTGTCAAAAGCGTCCTTGACTTGGTCTTGTTCCTCGGGCGTGCCGTTCTTCTTAGCATCAATAACAGCCTGCAACAAGGTGTTGACAATGGAGCCCAAACGAGAGTACAAGGCGTGGCCAGCAACAGAAGCCAACGAAGAAAGAGCCTTGACCTTGGAGAGATCGATGGGAGGACTCAAAAGCGTAGGGATCAAAATAGGGAAAATGATGTCCGCCTTGGTCTCCATGATATCCCGCAATCCCATAAGAGCGTTTTCCAGGTCTTCCTTGGATTCCAAGAGCTCGAGCAAGCTGGGCAAAATCTCGTCGATGACGACCTTGCCAAGCTGGTTCTGGAGCGCATCGAACGCCTGGGCAGCGGCTTTTCTGATATCTGAAGAAGCGTCCACCAAAGAAGCACGCACAATTCTGATGAAAACCGCCTGGTGAGAAGCCAAAGCGTCTTCGGAGGCCGAGTTGATCAACTCCGTAAGAGCAATGCAAATACCCTGTTTGGCGTCTGTGTCGCCCGAAACAAGCAGCTCCTCCAAGCTGGGCAACAACTGGCTCAAAGCATTTGCACCCACTCTGCGAACAACTTCTCCCAAGGTCGTGGCTGCAATAACACGCTGTGTTTCGTCGCTGGAAGCACATCTTCTCACGATGATCAGCGTCAAGCTTGGAATGATTTCCTTGACGGTACGAGGCGTGTTGGCCACCAAGGCCTTCCAGGTATCGATGGCAGCAGCACGAACAACACCAGTAACATCCGAACGACACACGAAAAGAGCCGCCAAAATACGGTCCCGGCGCTCCTGGCCAAGCACCTCCACAAGGTTACGGTTGACGCCGCTTTGCTCTTCAGTAAGCTCGTTTTTGCCTGAAATGCCAGTGACCTGGAACAACAAGTCTGCGGTAAGCTCGAGCGACGAAAGACGGATTCTGTACGACAGGTCGGCCAAGCCAAGCTCCAATTCAGGAAGCAACAAATCGATGGCCTTGTTGGCGTAGTTCTTGACGATCAAGCGACCGGCCTTCAAGGCAGTTTCCCTGATTTCCTCGTCTGTGTCAGCCAAACCAGCCAAGATAGGAGGAATGATGCTGCTCAAATAAGGCGCAAACTGGGAGCCAAAACAAACAGGCAAGAAAAGCAATAGGGGCAAGAAACCGGCCCTGACGTGGGAGTAAGGCGAAGACGCCAGCTTCAAAATGTCCGGAAGCATCTCGTCCAACTTGGCGAGTCCAATACCACAAATCACCTCTGCAAGGGCCTGGGCAGAGCCCAAACGGTCGCCCGCCTTGCTCTGGTCCTTCAATGTATCCACAAGACGAGGAATCAAATCTGGGAACTGCTCTTCTCCGAGCTTTTCCACTAAAGAGCCCAAAGCTCTTGCACCAGTGGATCTTGTAGCTGGCACAGGGTCCACCATGGCTATTTCCAACTCGGCAACAAGACTGTTCAAGTACGGAAGAAGGTCCTTGCTGTCGACCAAAATGGCCATGTTGCCGACGATCTGACAAGACTTCTTCTTGGTGGAGGCAGAACGGTCCTTCATGCCTCTGTGGATGACGTGAATAATGAGGGCCAAAGAAGGTCCATCGATGTAATGCACGAATTGCGTCTTGATCAATTTGTCCAAAGCCAGGTCGGTGTACTTGGTAGGGTCGCCGATGGCATTGATCAAGTCGGGCACAATGGCCTGGATCTCGGGGTTTCTGATAACCTCACCAAAACGCTTCAATGCCTGCTCTGCTGCTTTTCTGACTTCCTTGTGAGAGTCGTTCAAAACAGACACAATCTCGGGAACAATGGTGGAAAGCGACGCAGAAAGCTGCGTGGGATCAAGGTACGCCATGGATCCAAGCAACTCCACCGAGCCCTTCTTCGTTCTCCATGCAATGTCGTCCATGTGCGAGATGGTAAGTGGAATCATCTTTTTCACACCGTAACTGGTCGAGCTTTTCATGATCTGACGGGCCGCCATGTCGGTGGCTTCACGAACAGCCACACTGGAATCACCCAAGGACTTCAAAATGATGGGAAGAGCCTCGATCACATAGGGCTCGAATTTTGCACCCAAACTCTGGGACAAACAGTCCAAAGCAAACGCCACACCTTCTCTCATTCTCTCGCCTCGCTTGTCCTCAGCAGCAGACATGATGTTTCTCATCACATCGTTGCTGAACAAAGAGCGAATACCGGCACCCTTCACCAAACCAGCCACACCGTAGGCAGCACCCTGTCTGATAGCGAGGCTCTGGCCCTTCCAGAGCTTGTCGAAAAGAGTATCAAGGTGGTCTTGCAACTTGGGCTCGATTGACTTCACGAGAGGTGCAATACACTCGGAAACAGCGTATTGTACGTCCTCAGAGGGTGTGTCCAAAGTTGAAAGAAGGCGCTCCACGATGATCCGCAAACGGTCGTCCAGTGAATCAAGGTACCTGCCAAGGGTTCCGTATAAGATAATCACACTCTCCTTGATACGGTCCTGTTTCTTAGAACCCTCGTCCTTCTGGGAGAGGCATTTTTCGAAAATTGGGATCAACAGCTCGACGTGGGTACGGCCGTGGTGCTCAAGCACAGCCACTCCGGCTTCCAAAAGCTCCTGACACACAAGTGGTTCTTTGTCGCCCAACGTCTCTCTGTCCACCAAAAAGTAGAACAACTTCTCCACAGACTCTTTGGACTCGAACATTGGCGCCAATTCTTTAAGAGTCAAAGCCACCGTGGACCTGTCCTCCCATGCATCTTTTTGACTAGCGTGATTTGTGATTGGAAGCCCGAATTTGTCAAGAGGCGCTGGCGGAGGTTCCTCTGTTTCGTAGAATAAGGTAATCAAGTCCTCCAACGAGCTGTTGAAGATTTCCGGATTCTTGCTTTTGAGAAATGCCACTGACGAAGCTGTGGCCTTGGCGACCGTCAAACGCAAGCCTGCGTCGGCATCACCGAAGTATTTCAATAGCCTTCTTGGGGAGTCCTCAACAAGCTCGAGTTTGTTGTCCTCCCAAATGGTTGCCGCCAATTCAGCAACGGCAGCGTCATTATCGTGAGTCGTAATCCAGAGCTCGTTGGAGTAGCTCAAGTCCTCCGACAAATCGAACTCTGAGTCGATACCCTGTAAAACAGCGTGTTTCACGAAAACATCTGGCGTAATTATGCTGCTCAAAAGAAGGTCAATATCGTCTTTCAAAAGCGACACGGAAATGTGCTGGCAGATGGTCAAGAAGCACTCCTTGGCAAGCTTGGCCTTGGTGGGTATCTTCATCAACGAAAGCAAGGAGTTGAGAATGGTTTTCCTGGTGATGGTCTCGTCATTGAAGCATTGCGCCAAAGTGGAGATGATATCAACAGATAAAAGAAGCTGCTCCTCCTGAGGGTCTTCCTCTTCGAATTCCGAGGTGACACGGCCCTTTTTCGAGTTCTTGAGTGCCAAATCACGGCCCTGGACGAGAATCTGCGTGAGCATGGGCAACACGTAAATGAAGGAGATCTTGTCAAACCAGTCGTCCGCCAAAATCTTGATTCTGAAAAGCACCTTGCTCAACAACTCAATCAAAGGAAGCTCAAGATAATTTTCGGGAATGCCCTGGACATCATGAACACGCAAGATTGCCACACCAGTCATCTCCTTCAAACTTCCAAGTCTGTAGTGAATCAAGCGGGATGCATCAATAAATACCTTAATGGCAAAGTCACCAAATATGCTTGCAGCCAATGGGTGCTTCACCACATTGAGCATGCCATTCACAGCATTCAAGAACCAGCGTGTGCCTCCAACAGACAAAACATCTGGTCCCTTGGTAAGCACGTGAACAATGTGGAAAGTACAAAGGTAAGAACGAACCTGGCTTTCAACATTCTTTCGAATTTCCAGCTCTTTGGCGAGCTGATCCTTAACAAGCTGCTGTTCCTCTCTTGTAAGTTTCTTAGCGCCCTTCTTTTGCGCAAGCTCCTTCGTCAAACTTTCTTCCCACTTTCTCGTTTCGTAGTCCTTGCTGTTCTTGTCCTCGGCTTTCTTCTTGCCGTCGGTAAGAACATCCACCACGACGTTGCCCTCCTCGGCCTTCCATATCTTGATGGATGTGGTATCGTTCTCGTCCAATGCTGCAGTGTCGAAGCCGGTTTCAAGAACATCGGCGATTTTGGGCGCTGCAACTTCTGGATTTACGAATCCAATTGTGACAAAGGCCTGCTTGGCAGCATTGAAAACATCACCGTTGATAGGCGACGTGGAAAGGGTATTGAGAAGGCTGTCGAGGATGACATCCACATGGGACTCTACCACACGGCCTGGATCGAGAGAGGCTCTCAAGGCAACACCGATCCACTGCTCTTTCACAGGAATCCTAGGGTGATGTGCTGCAATGATAACCTCAATTAAGTTTTTGATGGCCAAGTCTGGGTCGATCTGTTGCACAAGCACATTGAGAACCTGGGCAAGGTGCTTCAAATTAATGTTGAGTTCGCTGGTCTCTTGGCTGAGTTCCTCTGCAGATTTGAGGACATTGTGGAGGGCGGGAAGAACAATACCACTAGCCTTCTCTCCGCTCTTGTTCATTAAAGCACGGAGCTTTTCCAAGGTCTCAATACGCACGTCAAAGGAAACGTTAGCGGAGATGGCGAAGTAAAGCAAGGCAGAACCAAACTTCAAAGATTTTTCTTCAACATCTTCAAAACATGCAACAAGCGCACGAAGAGCCCATTTCTGCTCGAGACCCTTGAGCTTCGCAAGCACTTTGGGGCTCACGAGCACGGAAAAGCTGTCGGAGGAATCTTCAAGTGGTTTCTTGAAGATCTTGGTCTCGTCCAACTCGATCTTCGTTCTGAATCTGTGGCTGATCGATATGGCAACGTATGCACAGGCAATGCCTTTATTGGAAACAGTCAAAAGCGGCGACGAAATTGCCTCATCAAGCGACTTTGCCAAGTCGGGGAGAACCGATTGGTAGAATGCAACCACATCGTCGTTCTCCTCTTGATCTCTATAGAGAGCGTCACCCAAGGATAGAGCCCAGATCTTGCGCAAATTTAGCTTGGGGTTAGTCAAGCCGGTTTTGATTTGCGCCAGCACTTTGGCTCCATCCTCCACACTCTGCTTGTTGCGCAAGGCAAAGATGTAGTTGCCAATCAACACCTGGGTCAATGCGAAAAGAAATTTCTCATTCAGCTCTTTAGCTACCAACGGGAGAATGACGCCCAAAAGCTTGCCGTTCTGCTTTTCTGGCACCTTTAAGTCACCTAAAGCCTGTGCAAAAAGAACCTTGGCTTCAGCGTTCGTGGTGCCCTTGAATGCCTTGATAATCTCATCGATAATTTTCCCAGCATCAGCGCCAGAAAGACGGGGCAAGCCGTTCTTGAAAATCAACAGCAAGGCCTCGGCAGCCTTGTCTCTAACATGTTCTTTCGTGGACTTCACGCCGCTGAGTGTGTGGCCCAAAAGCTTGGAAGATGCAAAAACAGCACTCAAGTCAGTGGCCTCGGTAGGCACAGAAAAGAGCGGCTCGACGAGGTGGCAGAAGCCGATTTCCGAGGAGCGGAGAATGGCCTTTTCGAGGTTAGGGAGAATCTTGGCTGTGAAAACGTCGCCGGAGAGAATCTCTCCAATGTACCACTTGGTGAAGTAAGCGATGGAAAACGATGATGGGGCCGTTTTCGCCAAAAGCACTTTTTCCAGGAAAAGATCCACGACTTTGTCATTGACAGCGGATTTCTTAAGCCGAGAGATATAGGCCGGTTGGCTGGTCTGGAGATCATGGACAGCTTCAGCCAATACAGCCAAGTAAAGTGTAGCAGCAGAAGGATCGATCGGAGCAGACACTAACTTTTGGACAAGTTCTTCAACATGAGATAGCCCATTACGTGAAATCATATCCACAAGAGCGTTTTTCGACTGCGTTAGCGCCAGCTCAAGAACTCTTTTCGTGTGAGAGCCCTTTTTCTGAGCACCAGCAATGTTACCCAAAAGCACAGCATGGGTCACCACCAAAGCAGTCAATTCGGTGCCCTCAGTCTTCGTCAAGAGCATGTTTGTCCAGTTCAACAATGACACAAGGTCGGTCAAGGCCATATTGCCCAGTTTAGCTGCAACCCCAGAAATGAACTTGTGAGCTGCTTTAGCGTAGTTCTGGTCCACCTCTGCCAAATTCTCAAGCACCTCCGTGGCCGCCGACCTCAGGGCAGCATCCTGGTAGTAGTTGTAGCTGCGGAGCACCAGCGTGGCCACAGATTGAACGAGAGCTTTGTCTTCGAGAAGTTCGCCATTTCTTTCTTTTAGAAGATGGGAAACCAGCCTGAGCGCAGGAAGACGCCGGCTAGTAAGCGAGTCGGCGAGAAGCACCGGGGCGTTTTCCCGGAGTTCGTCGATCCCGACTGTCATTTGTGGCTCTGAAATGGCCATTATGAGTTAAGAAGTAGCAGTGAGGTGAAAAATTGAGGTGAGATCCACACACGCCATGTGAGGAAAAGTGCCCCAGAAACCCGAAAATGCTATTGGGGGTGATTAGAGAAAGGAGGAAATGTGAAATTCACTAGATTTGATATCTAGAGACGTTCGGCGGTGGTTGGTGGCGGGGTTACCCGGATGGACTTGGGGTATATGAATGCGAAAATTCGCTGAGCTTCTTCTCCATCAACTATAACAGTCGATGAAGAAAGGCTAACATCTGTTGCAGCAACGCGGCTCGCCGCTACTCGTTTCGGGCGCTGTGGAAAACGTCACGGCCAATCACCACACACATAGTGACGTATGATCGGAGGCTGTTTTGATACTGCGACTGGTTCTGTCGAAGAATGAGACAGAACCGAAGTCTTATAGAACTGTCTCGCTTTGGGAAGCTTTAGAATTTCTAGTAGGATCTTTTATGTCTGATGAACCTGAGACGTTTGGTAGCCTGGGTTGGTCTAGCACATTATCTGATGGTGGCCCCAGCCGTAGATGCTGCCAATGGTGCAAGAAGGCACCTTGGCTGTCAGATGTAGTGTAACCTTCACTGACAAGATCATCGATTCGTGAACTTTTAAAGACATTCAAAGCATGATGGCTGCAGATAGGAATTGGCTCCGGGTACTGACAAGGCGTCTTTTTCTATAGGTATTGGCCATTGGTCGTAGATCATAGAAATTGAGTCCAGCTATTTCAGTAAGGTCTCTCGTTATTCATCCTGATCTTGCATTTGAATATTTGACACTTTTTCAAGAACCTTATCTCTTCAGTCATGGAACCCAGCAAAACTAGCTTGTTATACGAGGGTCAAAAAAACATTGATGGTGCCATTGATGATAATGCTTCGGGTCAACGGAAAATAACGGAGAGTGTAAACTGATAGACAGGTTGGTGGGCTTGTGAGGAATTTGATTTCAGGAAGGAAGCTAAAGAGCTGTAAGTTCCATAATTCATTATCCGAGACTTCTGATGAAGGTGACGGTGTCTAATGAGATTAGGGCTACTTATGTCATTCAGTAGTTTCCATGTAGAATACAAGGTCGACATCCCCTATTCTGAAGTCATTATTTGGGAGACCAGTTGTACTCCAGTCAAAGATTCAGTCAAGCGTTTTCGAGTACTGCTTGCAGTAAAGCCCTTGTCACCTTGACTCAATGAGTCAGCCATTCATTTCTTTTTCTCTAAAATTACCATTCCCCAGCTATAATGAACGATTTGCCAGGAACAGCTCTAGAAATCGAGCGCTTTTCTTTTTAAATCTTCCCTCCTTCAAAAGACAAGGAATAAAAGCGTGTCCAAGGACTTGAAGGCTTTTCTCATCCACCTCTACTTCACAAAATGCTTAAAAGACTTTGAAGATAAAGGTAATAATTATACTCCATAAGGGTTCAGCCCGATTGTCTTTTAAGCAAAGGAAGTTGAGTATGAGGAAAGTTGAGTGTTAAAGTCCGAAAAATCGAATCTGCTTGAGTATCTGGAAGACGACAATTAAATAATATGACGAATGACACTAAGTGATTGTTGGAAAGACGCTCGATCGCAGAGTAGAAATGAAGTTGAATAACTAAGGGAAGAAAAGTATTGGGATGTAGTGAATAGTCGTAGATATTTGTGATATTGAGTAGATCGAGAGAACAACTCAAAAACGTCGGCCAAAGCTCATACCAAGAAATCAAAAAATTCATAGATGAACTGATTCCCACTCTCCAGGCTTCCTAGTTTTAGGCGATTGTACTATTGTAGTAGACCCGTTGGTGACACCCGTGCACCACAGACCCTACATCAGATCTGTCTCATCATACTACAACACCATCATGTTGGTAGAGGAAGTTCCAAAGCAAAACGACAAAAACAGCCTGACCATCTATTTTCTGTCGCTGATAAACCTACTGGCACGGCCTGCAGCCAAACACTACGATTCAAGCGCCGCCGAGGATGCTAATAGAAACATAAAGAACCGGCCCAAAGTGAACTACAACTTGACAGATCTTTTGAATGCACAAACACAAGCAAACTACAGTAATGGTACAATAACAAGTGGTAACTTTAAGTCGCTGCAGCAACTACAACTCGAGAAGCTTATCGTGAGAAGATTGGGAGAGCTTTCGAAGGAGACACCAAATGCCAATTTTGAAATACCCAAGACGTTCGGATACACGAGTATACATACGGGACCCTCCGGTGGCAAAAAAGTACGTTTGGGCAACACGCCGTCAACAAAGAAGATTCTTGCTGCACGGAGAAACTTGAACTCCTACTTTGAAGAGGAGAAGAACCTTATCTCCATTAATACCATTCTTGGGGTGAACTTTTCCTTTGCCGAGCAGAATGATGAGCTTCTGCAGAGCTCTCTGAAGAAGAGACGCGTGGGAGAGCGAGTCGTCAAGCCCAAGGCCAAAATTTGCTGTATTTGTGGGAATCTACTGGCATATTCGAGGTGTAGTGACTGTGGGCTATATTCGTGCGGTGTGCGGTGCATTCGTCTTCATCACGAATCAAGGTGTAATTAGAGGGGCGTTCTGATACTAGACTTTTCCTTTTCATCAGTTTATTCCGTTAAAGACCCAGAGCACTTAGCCTCCGAGTTCAAGACACACCTGCCCAGCGTCAATTCCGTTCAAAATGCAACATCGCCGTAATGAAAGCTTTCAGTCGTCAATTAATCTGCAGAATCAAAAAGCCTACGAAAGTGAGGCTCTGTGATGTTGTTTACAGTTGTGATCGCAAAACAGCGGAATTACAGAAATTTCGAGGAACACTCAAAAAGCACCATGGGGGTAAGCTCCGCTGGTCGTATTTGGCGGCATTTCCCCTGGCAGAGTCAATTAAACGGTCCGGTGCAAAAGCCCAAAATAGAATGGAACTTGAACAGAATGTGAGCAGAGTCGGATGTTGAGGTCCACGAGCGGCGCCTACATTATTTACACCCAACACAAGAAGCCGCAGAGAGCCACAACAAGTCATGGGGACCATGACGTATAGCACATTATGCCGTCGCTGAAGGCCCTATTTTCGGAATCCCCACAGACGAAGTTATCATGAGGTCCGTCCACGGCACCAAGTTTCGAGTAGCCGTTTGGGCACTTGTCTTTGAAGCGTTTATTGCTCTTCTTATCTCGGTGTCTCGTTTCTTCCGCCTCTACCCTACAAAAAAAGTCTATTCCTGGGGACGACGGCGCCGGCCCCGCATATATTACCAAACTTTTATCGTGAATCGTGAAATAAATAAAGCTAGTCGCCGTGTTTGAAGCAGCAACGCTTGCCATAGCGACACAGACCGTACTTGGTCCAATTGGCACAAGGCTTCAGTCTCCAGTTAGCAGGCCTTTCGACTGTTTTGAGATCCTCGTGCCCGTGGGCAAATTGGCACTTGTTCCCATACGGACACACACGCATCTTCATGAATGAGACACACAACTCCGTCTTGTAGAGCTGGGTGTTGATGTGTTTCTGGCGTGGGCTCTTTTTCTCGTCGGACTTGACCGACGAGCCCTTCGACTCCTTCAGAGGAGTGGGAGGACACTCGTGTCTCAATGAGCTGGGCTCTTTTTCCCTGTTATGAAGATCTTGTCTTTCGAGGTTTTCTTCAGTGAGCGGCGCCAAAAGCGAGTGGGGAAGGAGCAGCTGGGCGTACTCCAAGGAGGCGTCTCTCATCATCAGGGTCTGCCAATTGGGCTCATTCAACGTGGAGTAGGAAACAGGAACCTGGTTTTTGGTGGGTTCCAGCCACAAGTCAGGCAAGAGGTCCTCTGAATCAGAAGCCAGAGGGTCCAGAAGCGCCTGTGGGGGGAAGGTCTGTTGTTTAGGAACCGGAAGGGAGCCGAAATGGAAGGGGCTCTGGAAAGTGGTCATTTTGGAAAAACGGCGATGGAAGTTTGTGGATGGAGGAATGGGTGCAAAATATATATTGATGGGTGTATGCACCAAGTGAGGAGTCCTGAACAAAGAGAGGAGAAGGTCTGAGTTAATCCGAGGGGAACACCGGGGGAGGCTATGGACGAGGGGACGAACCGGGGGGTGTAGATATGGGGAGATGGAGTAAATCGATGGTGGGTTGGAGTCGACCGGGTCAGAAAATTGTGGGATTGCAGCAGGGGAACGATGGGGTTTAATAGTGAGGCAATGCGCAGAAATAATCCGGCGAGTCGGGTATGAATGCGATTCGGGGAAGGTGGCGCCACCGGGGGTTGGGTTTTGAGCTTTCCGAGGGTCTTTCGAGGGTCCTTCCGAGGCCATACCCGAGGGTACCTCCGAGGGGCACATCACCCATCGATGTGCCATCTCCATGATAATGATGTCCTGTATATAACCCGAAATCACCCAACCGCTGCCCAAAATTCCCCCCCAATCCGAGGGCGTCGCCCGACCCCGGCCTTGCCCACCCTCGGCACCTGGCGCAGCCTACCCCCCTTGGAAACCCACACCTCCCAAGTCCATACCCCTCCAAACGGCACACATCACCCTACCTTCACACACCACTCCAGCATTTCCACATCTCCGCTTCCTTCCCCTCTGCGCAGCCACCGTTGACGCTTACCAATTTCGACTGCTACCACTTCTCCTCCATTCCGGTCTTCTCCTCCATTCCTTCTTTCTCCTCCATTTCCTTCTCCTCCATTTTTCATTCTCCACCTTTTCCCGATCGGTCTTCTGTGCATGTTTTAGCAAACCGGCTTTCTTACCGGCGGCTGGCGGCAATTGGCTGTTTCTTGCACCCAGGGTGTTCCGACATTTCCCGGACTTTTTCCGGCTTTTCTCGTTTCTCACCCAAACACCCCGCCGACTCCGCAGCCCAACTTTGCCATGACGTGTTCCCCTATTCAGGCGATTGGGCGATAAAACAAATAGAAAAATCAAAAAAAAAAAATTGAATCAATGGAATTGCAAGCAAAGGCCAATTGAGTTTTCATTTGACTCGTGGGTTCTCATTTCCATGGCATAGCCCGCGCCTTGGCTTATCTTTGTGCTTTTGCTCGTTTATTCCTTACTGCATCGAAAGACGGCGCCGTGCCAAAAGCTAGGTTTGTTTCCGCAAGCCAAGCGAAATTTGCTGGACTCGGAGGACTCATCCGTGGAATTTGAAATTCGCATTTCCGCCGGTTGATGCCGTTGGTTTCTAGGTTTTTGTCATTTTTGATCGTTTCTTACTTCAACCTGCCGTTCAGTATTGCCCAAGTTGCTTTGCACTGCCACAGTTGGACACATTCGGAAGATGTAATGCTCTACATTGGTGTCATGTTCGTTGCTCTCTTGGACGTGTCTCAAGATCTCGGAGTTACGCAGACATGAGTCTCCCCAAAATCGCTACTCAATAGCTTCTCTGAAATCGACACTCTTAATCGCCAAAACCCAATTCTTCTCTCTAATCTATTCTATTCAATCATCTCCCATGATCCCCCTTTTTCCACGTGCCTATCACTCTCCCTCTCTTCTGTCACCCGGTTATCTGGAAAATCAACGCCTTTCACATGCGGTTGTCTGATTTCCTGTCACCAGCCACACCTCATTGCTCTGGAATCTGGAGATCACTGACTTGTGAGCTGATTCCAGAATGGGGTGATTCAGTCGGAACTCGGTTTTCTGGAAACACCTTTCATATGCCCCCTCGGCCGGAACTCCCCTCCTGTCAAAGTCTATAGCCCGGCTGCAAACGAAGGGTAATCTTGAACGTGGTGCGCAGACTGGTCTAGACGTACGGCTGAAGGGAGTTTCTTATCAGTAGAGCAAGGAATTTGCAGAATTCAAATGGGCTTTTGATAACGCATGGGTTTTTTGGGTGGCATCGACCTGACACAATTTCCAGATCTCCGGTGATGATCATTAGAAGGATGGATGGAAGAGAACAATGTGCTTCACGCGGGGTCTGGGGGCTTAATTGATCTGGGTATGCGAGGCAACCTTAATTCAGGAGCCAGAATTTGCATTGGAAGGATCAAAGCGTTGTCATCAGAAGGTTGAACCTAAAGCTGTATCTCTTGCAACCAGAGATAGGACGGCTCAACCAAAGATGCTTTTTCTTTGGGTATTAAAGGCGCCCAGATTTTGAGTGGGGAGACGAATTGGATGATAGGGTGCAAAGTACATCACTAGCTCAAGAAGTGAACTACAAGGTGAGTGCAATGGATAATACTATATCCACGTCTCCTTTATTTCACGAACTACTACCCACACTGTAGCATTTGGGAGTATGATCAGTTGTGAACGGAGATAAACTCTCTTTGAAAGTCTGTAGTCAAGCTTGTTTCAGCTTGTTTCAGCTTGTTCAACTCTCGAGCTACAATTACGTGAAGTGTTCAGCTTCCTCCCCCTCTTTCAGTCAAAACTTTGAAACTTGGATTGTTTCAATAGAGAAATTTCAAAAGAGGAGGACATGGCAATGGGGCTCAACCCCCCAGTCGAATATACCCTTCACGTAGTTCCACAACGTTCGTTCACGCCAAACGTAATTGAATTGTGCCTTGAAAGTTCACTTCTGAAAAGACTTTGTTCTCGTCGACATCCATTCTACCCTCTTCCTCTGCTTGGTCTTTCTTTTTTTCATTGAACTCCCCTTCTACTATCTGCTTGGGTTTAAGATGGAAGAGGGCCCACCCTCTCTGACGTATTGTAGAACGCTAAGAATCTTATGGCCCGTGGGTCGACAGACACAGCGAGACTTTTGATAAATTCATTTGCGGTTTCTCAAAAGTATTCACTTTGATCAAGTTTGTCAATTTAGTAGACCAGCTTTTAGCTCTAGTAAAGAATTCGCAAAACAGTAGGCTACGTTGGGATCTGGACACTTCAGAATTCTATCGTCAACGATTTTGCCTCCCGGGCGTTCAATCTCTTACATAATAAGTGACAAAAAGTACCATCTTGCCCTTAGCTGATTCTTTGTCAAGATCTCACTAGTGTTACCATAGGGCGGGTGAATGCCATGGTAATTGAGTCAAGGTGATCGACTTACCTCCCATGCTGGAATTAATAGTCGTTGGTGTAACCAGAAGCATTCTTTCAACCCCCTTAAATCAAAAAATAATACTCCTCTTGGCAAACTCGCCTAGGATCATTATACCCTCCTAGTGTTTCGCAGCCATTAGCTACCCATCAAGACCGTCCTTCATCACGCTCATTTTTCACTAAACTCAAATTTCCAAACAACCAGCCCAGACTGCTTCCCAAATTTTTTTTAGATTTCCCATCCTCTCCCTTTTTTTCTCGCTTTTTGCATCTCTCTTTTTACCTCCCAGATCATCAACCTACTACCGCGAAACATCAACATCGCGTAAACATCAACTAGTATGGCCATCTTGAACAACCTCAAGGAGCTACAGACGTGGGCCGACGCGTCCAAGCCTCAGGTTCCGCCGCCGTGGCATATTGAAATACTCCAGCGATCTTCAACGCTGCAAAGCGGAAAAGAGTCCGTCTTCAAAATGCCATTCCTGGCTCTACCGAGAGAAAGACGAGAAGAGGGGGCAAAGGCTGGAGAAGAGCGCACTGGAGGCACTACGAATGGAACAGTCAGTCGAAGAACAAATACAAGTTCACCCCAGAAGTTGCCGATCTCCTCAAACGGGGCAGTTCCACCGGCTCCCTTGAATACTACTAAAAACCATCCAAATAAGACGAACACAGATTTCATCGCCGAGCCGCTAATGGCATCAACCCAGCTCAACCAGTTCGATGACTTGTCTGATTTCAGTGACACTGAGCTGCTCAAACTCATAGATACCAAGGCACTTCCACCATTGAAGGTGAAACCTCAAAGCACGCTAGATCAACTACCAAAACTAACAAAGCCGGTTCAGGCTAAGCGATCTACTTCCCCAGATGAAGACGTCCAAAAACTACAAGCCTACATACGCCTTTGCGAGGAAAAGATCAACCTCTTGGTGAAAAGACACTCCGTCAACGAGAGCACATCGCTTTCACTAGACGCCAAAAATCAGTGGGTGTCCAAGAACTTTGCGCATAGGTTCGAGGCTTTGAATACACAGCAGACAAGAATGAGAACGGGTTTCTCGTTCCTCGACCCTCTTCCAAACGAAGAGGACCTATCGAAGCTTTCTAGCTTTTCTGAACCTCCACCTACTGCCGGGCCTCCGTCCAGTATACGCATAGATTTGCCCACTAAATCACCGCCGGCTCTCCAACCTGCTAACCATGTCCAGATCCCATTCTCGCCAGAGCCAGAACAACAGATTCAGCCTGATGTGCCTACCTCCCCGTTCAACTTCTCGCCATTCTCGCCTACACAGCGATCGTCTCGTCCGCAAGAAAACAATTTCGAAAAGAATAAAGCAGAGGCCCGTCAGATCATTATGGAAGCTCGGAAGAGGAAGGAAGACGGTAAACAGCCTCGCCAATCCATGTTCGTGGATGAAGACGACATGGAGGACGACTTTGGTGAGAATTACATGGACGGCTTGAGGTCTTCTCAGGCTGATGATCGGGACACAGATCTTAGTGGCTTCATCGCGGTGGATGATGCGGAGTCCATTGACGACACTTACGTCAGTCCCAGGGCTACACAAGCAGATACTGACCAGGAAGAAACTGAAATTGAAGATAGCGCCCCTCGTCTGCCTGGACAAAATGATATGGATGATGAGCTAGCAGACATCAGGTTATCTCAGGACGTTGCAGAAAGGTATGGTCTCAAGTACAATACTCAGGTGGGCGGAAAAACAGACCGGATCGAGATGGTTGACCTCAGTGACGAGGAAGAAGAAGCCAATACAATTGATTTCACCACGCAACTCAACGAAGCTCGCGACGAAATTGTGGAGATTCCATCTGAGGACGATATGGATGATGAGGATATGGCTGCGCTCAACGAACTATCTCACACCCGAATCAAGGTTGAACCAAATCTGGTAATAATCAGCGACGAGGACTTCAGTGATGACGATGATGAATTGCTTCAGCTTTCGAAATCAGTCGGCAGACTGAGCCAAACCGAGAGAAGAGTATTACCTGGGTCTGAAAGGTTCATCAACGAGGTCTATGACGTGTTGGAGAAAACATTCAAACTCAAGAGCTTCCGTCCGAATCAGCTCGAGGCTGTTTGCTCAACCCTCAATGGCAAAGACGTCTTTGTGTTGATCCCGACTGGTGGAGGTAAGTCGCTTTGCTACCAACTTCCAGCTCTTGTGAGAAATGGAAAAACCAAAGGTACGACCCTTGTCATTTCGCCATTGATCTCTTTGATGCAAGATCAAGTTCAGCACTTGTTGGATAAGAACATTAGAGCTGGTATGATCAGCTCGAAGGGTTCAAGTGAGGAGAGAAACGCAACTTTCAAATCTCTCACCTCAGGACAACTCGATCTTGTCTATTTGTCTCCGGAAATGGTGAACAATTCTGTTCGTGTGCAAAAGGTTCTCGCCAAGCTTTACGAGAATGATATGCTTGCAAGAGTTGTCGTGGACGAGGCTCACTGTGTTAGTTCCTGGGGTCACGATTTCAGACCCGATTACAAAGGTATGAGCATGTTCAAGCAACAGTATCCAACAATTCCTGTCATGGCTCTTACTGCGACAGCAAACGAAAAGGTGAGGCTTGACATTGTTCACCATCTTCGCATGTCAAACCCTGTTTTGCTTAAGCAAAGTTTCAACAGAACGAACCTCTTCTATGAGGTGAAGAGCAAACCTCCCAATCTCTACGAGTGGATCAGAGACTATATTATGCAAAGCAGAAGAGGACAAACCGGGATTATATACTGTCATTCAAAGCAGTCGTGTGAAACTACTTCCCAAAAACTCAACGAATACGGCATCCGCTCGATGTTTTACCACGCTGGCATGGACCCGAATGAGAGATTTGACGTACAAACCAAGTGGCAGCATAATGACTTACAGTTGATTTGTGCCACGATAGCGTTTGGCATGGGTATCGACAAGCCTGACGTTCGATTCGTTATCCACATGTATATTCCAAGGTCTTTGGAGGGCTACTATCAGGAGACTGGTCGTGCTGGAAGAGACGGCGAGGAGAGCGAGTGCATAATGTTTTACTCGTACAAGGATGCCCGAAGTCTTCAGAGTTTAATTCAAAGAGACGACAAGCTTGAAGAGGAAGCCAGGGAATCCCATCTTTCAAAATTGAAGCAAGTGGTTCAATATTGTGAAAACAAGTCGGACTGCCGCAGAAAGCAAGTTTTGCATTTTTTTAACGAAGAATTTGATCCGGCTAAATGCAACAAGCAATGTGATAACTGTTGCAGCGATACTGTTGCTGTCGTCAAGGATGTTACTGAGCATTGCCAAAATATTGTCAAGCTTGTCCAGGAGATTCTGCAAGATAAAGTGACTACCATCCACTGTCAAGATGTCTACAGGGGCTCTCGAAGCGGCAAAATCTTGAAGATGGGACATCAAGAGAGTTCATACCACGGATTAGGAAGCTCGCTTGACAGAGGCGCCATTGAAAGAATATTCTTTCACTTGCAAAGCGAGGGGTGTCTTTTGGAGTACCAAGTGATGAAGGGAGGATTTGCCTCATCATATGTCAAGCTTGGTCCAAACGCTAGGCCCTTGATGAACGGCTCAAAGAGGATCAAACTCAGTTTTGCGCAGGCAGATTCCGGGAAGAAAAACGACAGGGCCAAGCTTGTGGCGTCGGGGAATGGAAACGGTCTCAATACTTTCAGGTACCAGGACTCGTTCGTGAGTGCCCGAGAGATGCGGAATCAAGAGAGGGAGAAGGAGAATAACTATCTTTCGAAAAGCAAGATCACCCTACCTCGACAAGACTTCAATGGCCAAATTACGGCTACGAACGAAAACGCCGTTGAGAAAGCCTTCAATGAGCTAAGAAAAATCAGACACCAAAAGCTGCAAGAGCTTAGGTTTGCCAGACCCAACTACCTTCTCAGCGATGAAGCGCTCAAGGAGATGGCCATCAAGTTGCCAACCAATGCAAGAGACTTCGGCAAACTTGATACTATTACGAAAGATCTGGCGCCGTTCTTCCAACACTTTAAGAAGATATTGGGCACATTGGCGAGAGAACGAAAAAAGGCCTCACCAGATAATCTTTCGCAGAGCACTCAGGGAAACAGCACGATCAGCGAGTACACTTCACAGTATTTCCAACCTACGCAAAAAAAGCGGTCCCAAGCACATAAGGGGCCATCACAGAAGAGGTACAAGAGCGCCAAAGGAGGGTCCAAGAGCCAGGGAAGCAGGAAGAACAATGGGGGAACGAATCCTGGGCTCATCAGGCTGATGCCCATCTGAGCCAAAACCACATCTGGCCGCAGGCGGTTACAGAGGAATTTTATAGACATAAATTATTTTTGGGTTCGGACTTGACCGTTTTTTGCAAACCCCTCACCTTTGTGAGTCATCGCGAGGTTGACGAGTTGGCGAAACGAAGAGGATAGAAAAAGTCTCAAAAGAGTAAACAAAACCTCGGCAAAGAAGAAAGATACCAAGAAAATGCAAGCGGACCACTTCGGCCATAATTACCTATTTTAAAAACGCATACCAAGATTCAAAATATGCTTCGCCGCAAAGCACTGTGTATGGCTGGGATCAGACCCAGCAAATTTTTGATCGGAACAATCAAAAGCGCCATTAATTGTTCCGGCTCGGACTTGCATATTCGCCTCGCCGAAGCCCCACCCGCGCCGAGGTAGCCCCGCCGAGCAGCATAATATCAACAAAACTGCATTTCTATTGGCCACCGCGCTTTTTGTGTGTGTTATCGACAGCGAAAAATAAGAACCCGCTCGTCCCTGCTGCAAATCAGCTTCCAACGCCCTCGATGCCGCCCTGCATACAACGCGGAGTCTTTCATCACCACGTCACGTCACTCTGTTGTTGGGCTGGCCCTCACTGGTCGAATTTGTGGGGAACCTTTTAAAAAACTGAAGAGAGTCTTTCGCTCTGGCTCTTCGTCTGACAAACATCCACGCCAATTGAATTCCGGTGGCTTGCGGGGCCTTTTAATGCAAAGAAGGCTCACTCGGTTGTTCCGTAGGCGGGTTGCAGGTTTGCTCCTGTATGCAAGAGGGGCTATCCAGAAGTCCCTCCAGACATTCGTTACCCCTCCCAGACGGCACGAAGAAAAATTGGCCGACTGAAAAATTCAATTCCTCCATCACACACCCCTTTTTATCCCATTCTCCCACCTTCAGTTGGTTATACAATTGCGACTTCGGCAAATCCCTCCAGATCACCAAGTGGAAAACTATGGCCAACACAGCGTCCAACGCGAAGACATCGCCATGTTCTATGAACGAGCTATTTTCTAGGGCAGACGCTCTCACGGGTTGTGAGTTCACCCGAACGACTCTCAAAACTGAAGAACCCGAAGAGGTTTCTCAGGAGCAGCACTTCCACTCCGAGTGCAAGTCCGAGAATTCCGAAGACGGTCCTATTGAACAGGCTTGTGACTCGTGCCGCAAACGCAAGTTGAAATGCTCCAAGGAATACCCCAAGTGCTCCAAATGTTTGAAGCATGGCTGGTGCTGTCTGTATCTGCCTCGGACAGTCAGGCTGCCTCTCACCAGACGCTATCTCACCGAGGTGGAAAATAAGTTGGATAAGGTCTCAGAGATGCTCCGGATTATGTTACCCTCCCATGTGAGCATTGACAAGCTTATGGACGATCCCAATTACGTCGAGGAGCTAAGGAAGATCAAGAACGAGTCGCCTTCCCACTCTTCAGCCGAGTCTCCCAACTCGGTCTTCTCCAATGCCGAGTGCAACGAGTCCGAGGAAGAGGCTTGGGACAAGGTGAGGGTCAAGCAGGAGATCATCGACGACTTTCTGCTTAACAACATCCCCACGTCGCCTAAAAAGAAGACTTTTTGCCGAGACTCCTCGCTGGTCCCTTCTTTGACGTCCCCCTCGTCGTTGCTCTCATTGAACTCAATTGAAAACTATGACTACGACAGCGAGAAGTTCCCGGAGCCTAGCTTGAAGAAACAATGCCTTGGCTCGCTTTCCCCTGAATACACCTTCATCTTCAACGAGGTCATCTCTGACTTCTAGCATTTAACGACCCTCCCTCATGACAATACACGACTTACATGAACAATGCCGTAGATACTTTATTTTCAATTGTGTACCCTGGCCCTTGGTCTCTGCTTATGAAGTAGGCATGCACGCGTGAAATGGACGAATTGCCAACTGTAAAGCCGCTCCTCGGGCAAATTGATGATCTAGCAGAGAAGTTTCCTTTTGATGCCTGAAGTCGAAATTGAGCTTATTTGATGTATTTTCGATGTTTATATGTTTTTGTTGGTCGCTTCAGATTTGTATCTTTTTTGAGATCCAGGGTGCGCTATGCATTATTGAGTGACAGGCCAGTACGTTGACATATTATGAACTGTAGATATGACAAAAAAAAAAAAAAGTTTAAAATCAACGTTTAGACGGAGGTCAAGGAATCCCCGAGAAGAGCAAGAGACCAGAAATCTCCGTGGAGAAATCCATACAGAGGTGGCTCTCCAGAGGTGAATAGCGATACATTCGGGCCAACCAATTTAAGTTGGTTTGCAGCACGAATCCTGAGATGCTTTGCAGCATGGCCAGTACGATTCGCTCAGATTAAGGTGCTTATATATTATGGGCTGTTAAAGCTTGGTATAAAGACCACAGGAGCGGTTCGTCTCAGTTGGACCTAAACCAATGAACAACAGGATTACAAGTTCCGAGTGACGCCGAAAGGCAGGGCCCACAAAGAGATATAGATTTAATCACGTATGTTCAAGCGGGGCACAGCCTAAAAGGACGGAAGAAGCAATGAACAAGAAAAAGGGTAACAACATAATCAGCCACCCAGGTCCGTTAGGTCCATTATGGGTCTGGAGACAATACATAAATGAAGCTCTCACTTGGGCGAGTTAAGCGAAAGATTTGGTAGCTGCCCTGGATAAGCAATAAGGGGCCAACCCTATAGGCTTTATACATTCGATCGTTTCTTTGTCCAAGTTGACCAAGTTGCATTCGAAACCTCAGCTGCTGAATCCAGTAATCTTACTTACGCTAACCCAAATATCAATAGCCTATGAAGTTCAGCCAGCAGCTCACTCAACCAGCAGCTCGCTCTTCTATCAGCGATAGCTCACGTTAATTGCAAGCGCCATTAAGCAGCCATTTCATGCAACACAGCTAATGCTCGAAACATCCAACGAGAAAGCCGCTCTATAAGACTTCATCGTCCAAGAACCAAAATTCCTCTTTTTTCGAGAATCAACCCCTCCAGGGACCAACTGACAGCCTTTCTCAAGGCGATAACCCACCAAGCCTCTCCACACAATGAGCTTCAGTCAAATCACAGAAAGACAAAAGAAGAAAAATAATATACCGTTTGATCACCATGACAGAGACAGATTTTTACTCCGCCAGAGTCCAATGTCACTGGACCAAATGAGTGCAATCAACAGACTGGTCGGCGTTAGGGTCAGTGGGGCCAAAGCCTATAACCCTGACTCCTCCTTGGCAGGCAATTACCGTCCATCAGCTAATAGAGAACAAAAGAAGATCCCAAATCTCAGGCACCTTTTTCATTCTTTTTTGTTGCCAACCTCGTACCCTCACATTCTTCGGTTCTAGGTCTTCGCGTTTTGCACCCATTGCAAACCACTCCATCCACTTACCAAAATCAGCAGCCGCTTTGTCCAATCACAAGTTCAAAGTCCGAGCTCAAACCCCACGCTTGGTCTCCGCTTTCTCCGATTCAAAAGAGATGCCGCTATTGTCGTCATTCTGGTCCCGAGTCCAGCCGGCTGTGCGTGCACTTGGCTGCGAGTTGAGATCTCATGCTGAAGAGCCTGAAAAGCCCGAAGTACCAAAAGGCCGAGTTTTCGGAAAAGTGAATTTCTTGTAATTCCAGTCGCCGGAAGACTTTTGACCCCGTATTGATCAAAAACCCGTGCACCAGACCTGTTTATCGTGTTGCCGTGCTTCACCGTTTGTACGGCCGTTTTCACGGGCCTGGAATGCAGTCAGCCCCAGCCCCACGAAGCCCAAAGCGCACAAGCTGAGGCCTGGAGGCTCAAGGCAGCGAGAAAACCAGGCCAAAATCTCATAAAATCTCATGAATAATTTCAAAGTAGCGTTTTTTCGAAGCCCAAGATGGGAAGATTTTGACGTTTTTCTTTTTTTATCTTTGGATTTTTGTTCTTTACCCTCCTCGACTTCTCCTCTCCTCCTCTTGGTTTCTTTTCTCACGGGACAGTCCGGCTCGGTGAGCAAGGGGGGAACCAGTGCGAAAGAGCCATCTTGAGGCTAAACAAAACCAACACCACGCTTTTCCAAAGCTGCTCCGCTTTCACCACCACCTTCCCTAAATCACCTTCTTTGGCGCTGCCCCACCCTCTATTTATTGACATGCCATGTCTGCGTTGAAGAACCTCACGGCGTTAAGGAGGAATATCCACAAGAGACTTAAGCAGGCGCTCCAGGAGCTCCAGGAAAACCTAGGCCACGAATGGGGCCAACGGGCGCCTGCCAGGATCCCTGTCGTCGTGCCCAGAACTAAGGGGTTTCGGCGGATGCACATGATTTGCCAGCTGCGCTGTTACCTGACGTTTTTTGGAGCCAACCACCAGTTTGGCTGGTTTTTCGATAAGTGGCCCATGGGCCGGGGTTTCAGAAGCCATGCTTTCAAAGGTAACCGTTTTTTTTCGAGCTTCTGCCCCTTCGGCGGTCGCCGGTTCGCAAACGGTCTCGTAACTCAGAACTTTGCTCAAAGAAGCTACTCGCTGAAAGGTTTCAAACTCACCAAAGTGCCCTCTTTGACACATTTGGCACAAAAGAACTTTTGTCAGGCCTTCGAGGAGGAGGAAGACAGATGCTGGGATAAAGGCATGCAAAGTGCCATTGCTGAGCTTTTCAGGCTGAAGAGCCCTGTGAAGCTGCAGGCCGAATTTCTGGTTGTAGAGTGCCTCAGAGTCGTGCCCACGGTGTTGAAGACAAGTATCCAGTGCTCGCCCCACTATCACGATTTGGTAAAACGTTTGGGCGGCTGGGCCACGGAGGAGACAGAACCCGCCTTTTCAGGAGTATATGTCGACTTCCGCTATGCTCCCAGACTCTCTGTTCCCGAGAAGACTGTTTTGACCACCGACGTTGTTGACGAGATGATGGACAATTTGGCCCGATTTAGAGAGAAGCTTGCAGAGGTGCAGCGTGATTTGGCCCGTTTGAGCGAGTTAGGCGAATTGCCTGTCGAGGTCGTCCAAGACGAGGGCGTGATCCGGGTCTTCTTCCCCAACTGCGACAGAGAACGGCTCGAGACGTTGTTGGTAGAGAAAAACGTCGTTGGCGGCGTCATCCACGAGGGAGCCTCTGCTGGCAGTGGTTCCGAGAGCCTGCTGGGACTGGAGTACTCCTATGGAACCTCCGAGGCCTCCGAGACCACCAGCTGGTTCCTAAGTGCTTCCGACATGCCCCTGCCGCTGTTATCACTGGGTAGCACTGCCAGCTCGCAAGATATTCTTTCGCTGCAACTGCACTGGATAGTCCGCCTAGAGCCCGTGTCACCGCTGTCGTCACTGGTCCACATCGTGGAGGAGCACGATTGGGCTATCTGAGCAAACCGGAGAACTTAAATACGATTTACGAAAGAATGAAATCACGAGATATATCATCCAACTGTAAACCTAGCCCAGGGTAAATATCCTGCACACGGCACGGCGAGCGATACACCTTGGTCCCGCTGCACAGAACCTAATCCTCTCAATAACTACTACTATTCATGGGCAAGAAAGGGAAGAAGAGGACGCAAAAGGCATCTACTGAAAATAGCACCGCAATTGGTGAAAACCCAGCCGAGATCGATAACCAAGACCTCTCTCTGAACCAATCTCAAGAAGAGTCGGGATCTCAAAAGGACAACGACGATGACGACGACGAGTTTACGGATACACTGGAACGTCAAGCCCCTGAGAGCCTGGAAAAGCCAGTTGAGGAGGTGGCTGCTGCACCGGGGGCGTTTCCGGAGAGCCCAACGAAGGAAGTTGTCGAGGAGCCTTTGGTAACTAAAGAACAGGTAACTGAAGCGACCGGCGAGTTACCCCCTAGAGACGGAATAAGAGCCGCGGTGGAAACGGGGATCCCTAAGAAACTCTCCCCCCCTTCACAGGCACCTTCGTCGTTACTTGCAGCCAGACAGAAGGAGATCACCATTAAATTCGACTCCAGGGACGCAGCGGCACGTTCAGCAATTGAGCTGGGCCGCCAGAGCATCCAAAACACATTCAATGCCATCAAGGCCACGATCGGCTCCGCCCCAGAACTCATGGGCGGCGTTGACATTGACTGGGAGTTCTGGGGCAGAGTTGTAGAGAACTACGATGAATTGGTCAAGGACGAACCCCTGACTGTGCAGCGGGCTGTGGCGGACGGGATCCCCAAGGAGTTCCGTGGCATAATCTGGCAGCTTGTGAGTCGTTCTAAGAACCTTCAGCTTGAGGAGCTTTACTTCCATTTGAAGAACGAGACCTCCGTGCACGAGAGAGCTATAAAACGAGACTTATCCCGGACATCTTTTTTCACGAACGTCAATGCTGCAAACAAGGCCGATGAATTGTTCAATGTCATTAAAGTATACTCTCTTTTTGACCCTGATGTCGGGTACACTCAGGGAATGGTGTTTATTTTGGTCCCATTGGTGATGAACATGAACGAGGCCGAATGCTTCTGCTTGCTCGTTACTTTGATGAAGGACTACGGGCTCCGAGAACTCTTCTGCCCGGAGATGCAGGGCCTACATTTGTTGCTCCACCAGTTTGACCGCTTGCTTGAGCAGTGTCTGCCGCTATTATACAACCACTTGGTGCGCCAGGGCATCCGCCTGTCCATGTATGCCTCGCAATGGTTTCTCACATTCTTCAGCTACAAATTTCCATTGGATGTGGTATTGAGGATTTTTGATATGGTGATCACCCAGGGTATTGAGGCTGTTCTCCGCTTGGCTGTCAATTTGATGTTGCGGAACGAGAGCAATCTCCTTCGACTCAATTTCGACGCTCTCCTCGAGTTTCTCAAGCTTAATCTATTTAATATCTACGTGAGCGAAGAGTTTGTGTCGACGCCAGACAAACCAGAGAACAAGCGTTTCTCGCTTTTGGGCCGCAAGTCCACCACCAAGGGAGGTGCCAATTACTACAAGCTTGATGCATTTGTCAAGGACGCCATGCTTGTGGACGTGTCGCCTGCTGATATCAACCGGTTTAAGCTGGAGTTCGAGCTTCTATGCGAAAAGGACGCAGCCAGAACCGAGGAAATCGAGGAGCTTAGGAAGAAGAACGGGCAATTGCGCTACGAGATCAAGGAGCTTGAGACGGACTTCTACACAATCAACAAGGATCATATGAACGTGGTGCAAGAGTTGGTAAACACGAAGGTTGTGTTGCCTGATGTATACGGCGATATCGAGGAGCTAGAAGCCCAGGCTCTCTCCTTAGAGAAAGACATCAGAGAGCTCGAAGCGAAGGTCGAGCAGCTGAGCTCCTCGCTTCCGCAGGATGTGGATTCGAAGATTCAGGATCTTTTGACGGAGAATGCAAAGGAGACAGAGCGGTTTGCCGAGCTTGAAGAGCGATTCCACGAGTTGACGATCCAGAATAGGATTGTGGACGCAGAATTGAAACAGAAGAGCGGGAAGAAATGGTTTTGGTGATTGTATCTAATGGTTAGGCAATACGACAATGGTCAAATCACGCTGTAGCACCAGCTTACCGGTAACATGAGAGGGGGCGTCATTACAAAAATCGTGAACGTGACACGAGTGAACTTTAGCTCATAAATGAGCCAGTCAAAGCGAAAGACGAACGTAAACCACAACATACTACAATTGATGTAGTGGAGTGCTCTTCCTAGGTTAGGTGATAATGCACTTATAACATGAATAAAACACCACAACAGTCTTAAAGCCAACTTCTCACATAGAGGACAAAACAGATGAAATGATTCAGAGAAAACATATATTGAAAAGTCCTTATTGTGAAATATTGCCTTTAAACTATAACTGGTTTCCGTTTAACATACTGCATATAGACTATACTAATGAAGAACCGTTGATTCAGAGATCGAACGAACTGGTAGGTCAATTTTAAAGAAGACGTAGGGATAACCACCCCTTAGTGACCCCTAGTTTTAATGACAATGTATCACTCGCTGGCATTACGGATGGGTTGTAACCTCTTCGTTGTCGGTGACTGCGAACACCATCACGTGCGAGGGCTCCAGCCCTGCAAGTCTCAGCGCACTGGACTGAAAAAAAAAAGTATCAAATCTTTTCCACCCCTACTACAACTACATCATGGCTAGAGGACCTAAGAAGCACCTTAAGAGATTGGCGGCTCCTTCTCACTGGATGTTGGACAAATTGTCCGGCACCTACGCCCCAAGAGCCTCTGCTGGCCCTCACAAGTTGAGAGAGTGCTTGCCTTTGATTGTCTTCTTGAGAAACAGATTGAAGTACGCTTTGAACGGCAGAGAGGTCAAGGCCATCTTGATGCAGGAGCACGTTAAGGTTGACGGTAAGGTCAGAACTGACTCTACCTACCCAACTGGTTTCATGGATGTCATCACCTTGGAGGCCACCAACGAGAACTTCAGATTGGTGTACGATGTCAAGGGTAGATTCACTGTCCACAGAATCACCGCCGAGGAGGCTTCTTACAAGCTTGCCAAGGTCAAGAAGATCGCTTTGGGTAAGAGATCCGTTCCATACGTTGTCACCCACGACGGTAGAACCATCAGATACCCAGACCCAGCTATCAGAGCCAACGACACCGTCAAGATTGACTTGGCTACTGGTAAGATCACCGAGTTCATCAAGTTCGACACCGGTAAGTTGGTCATGGTCACCGGTGGTAAGAACATGGGTAGAGTTGGTGTCATTGAGCACAGAGAGAAGCACGAGGGTGGTTTCGACTTGGTCCACATCAAGGACGCTTTGGAGAACACTTTCGTCACCAGATTGAGTAACGTTTTCGTTATTGGTGACGAGGCTGGCAAATCTCACATCTCTTTGCCAAAGGGCAAGGGTATCAAGTTGTCTATCACCGAGGAGCGTGACAGAAGAAGAGCCCAGCAGGGTTTGTTATTGTAAGTATCTGATACTCAGAAATAATTTCACGAGATTGTAGATGGTGTGGGCCGAGGAAAGTAGAGAAGGTGAGTGATGGACTCCAGGGGCATTGATAGGATTTGAGCGTTCAAGAGAAGGTTTATCCCTTGATGAATTTCCCTTGGTCCAGGTGGAAAAGATGTAGAGAAAACACTCGATCAATGATTGAAGAACTTGGTATCATCTTGGACCTCACAGTCGAACCAGGAGGATTGATCTGGCTGCAGAGGAGAACTTTCAGTCGTCAATTACAGGTAATACTGAAGCTTAAGCACATAACTTGTATAGGGGAGCTGTACCAGAAAATAAAGCTATTGATCATGGCGGCTGATTCGAGGTTACTGAGATCTACCAGTGAGCTTATTCGATAACCAGACGATCGCTTATGCTTATTTGGATCTCATATACCGCTCTTCTGACATGAGAATCCACTATCTGTCAACAAAAAGCGTATTTGGGCTCCATCCAAACTTAGACGGAATGCCACTTTGCAGCCATTCGCAGCCATAGTGTAGAAGGACCCTGTAATGAAGCTGCCTTAACTACTCACCCTCAACAATTAAGAATACAATTCAGGAAGTGATCAATTGATCAGTTTTCAGCTTCCTTCTACAGCACCAAACTTTATCATTCCATAGCCACAGAATAGAGCATCCCACATACCGAGCATCCTCATCAACTCACCACAAGTCCCAGTTGGCAAAGCAGAATTTCCTACATTGAGAAAGCTTATTATTATTTCTCATTGCCCAAAAAGCCAAAAAACCTAAAAGCCAAAAACCCAAGTAGGAATCCCCCACCGTAATCAACACTTTCGCGCTTATCTAAACCACAAGCATGAGAGCCACCATCTTCTTCCTAGGTTTCGCTCTCGCTACCTTCAGAGAGCTCGTATTTAGCGACCTCAATTTCCTCCATACTACAGACACCCATGGCTGGTACCTGGGCCACTTGAACCAGAAAATATACAGCGGTGACTGGGGAGACTTTGTATCATTTGCACATCACCTCAAACAGGAAGCCAGAGACGAAGGCCACGACCTTCTTCTTGTGGACAGCGGAGATCGTCACGATGGAAACGGGCTTCTGGATATCACCAGTCCCAATGGTGCCCGCTCACTTCCTATTTTCATTGAGCAAGACTACGACTTGTTAACCTTGGGTAACCACGAGCTCTACTTAGCCGAGAACTCCCAGCAGGAATACGAGCTTGTGGCCAAACACTATGGAGAAAGATATGTCAGTACGAATGTGGAGTATTTGGACGGCGAAAACTGGGTGCCTTTGGGAAACAAATACCGCTACTGGAAGACTGAGGTTAAGGGCACCAGGGTGCTTGCGCTCGGGTTCATGTTTGACTTTGCCAGGTACAACGAAAAAACACGGATCACCCCCATTGCCGAGGTGATTGAGAAGGACTGGTTCCAGGATATTCTCGATCAATTCCCGCTGGAGAAGGTGGACACAATTGTGGTAGTGACCCATGTTCCCGTGGACCGGGACTGGAACGAGTTGGCACTTTTGCATGCGGAGCTCAGAGTTCACTACCCAGAAACGAAAATCGAGTATTTCGGCGGCCACAGCCATATTCGTGATTTTGTCGTGTATGATGAAAAGCTGGTGGCTCTTCAAAGCGGCAGGTTCTGTGAGACTGTGGGCTTCTTGAGCGTCAATTTGAGCTCCACAGGGCCCGAGGCCACTGATACATTTTCCAGGAATTACATCGACTTCAACACGAATCTGTTCTCCTACCATTCTGGCCATTCCGCTGAGTCCTTTGACACCAAAAAGGGCATTCACGTGAAGGAGTTAATTGCCAAAGCCAGGGACGATTTGGGGCTCGACAACGTCATCGGCTACGTCAATAACTCCAACTACTACATGGACTACGTGCCGGTGTCACACCCCAAAAACTTGTTCAGGTTTCTTGCTAAAAAAGTACTTCCCACGCTCGAAGCAGCAGAGGGTGTAGAAACGAGCCGGGAAAGACTTATCCTCATCAATACGGGCTCAGTTCGCTACGATCTATACAAGGGGCCCTACACTATAGACACGCATTACATTGTTTCTCCTTTCCAGAACAAGTGGGTCAAGGTGACGGTTCCAAAGTACATTGCCGTACAGGTAGCGCCGAAATTGAACAAGGGCAACTACATCATGGCTGCTACAGACGAGCCGCTTAACCCACCCCATCAGACCCCCAAATTGCATCAAAAGCGATATCAACAAGTGATGGAAATTCCTCAGTACGAGGACTTGGAGTACCACGCTGAAAAGCTCACCAAGGGGTACGTGACCTACGACGATTTTGGCAACACGGGAGACGACACGGTCCACAAGCCCGTGATCAATTATCCTATTCCTAACGTTGTACAAAGTGTGGAGCTCCAACATAGCGATCGCAGATCGCCTGTGGATTTGGTCTTCTACGACTTCATCACCTGGAATATCGAAGAAGTGTTCAAGCAGCTCGATTATCCCATGCCAAAAGTTGAGCACTACTCTGACCGCTATTTGGGCCAGCTCCTCAACGAGTACGTTGCTGAAAATGTGATTTAGTTTTATTAAATGCTAATGATGCTGTCGGAGGGCTTATAAGTGATTCTATAGTTGAAGCTGTTGATGAGTTCGGCCTCGGACCCGCGGACCACGGCCTCGTCGACCACCATGTTCATGGTGAAGCCGTACCAAGAACCCCAAATGGGTCTGGGTTTGGCTGGGCCATCTGGGTCTTGCACAAGATCTGCCGACTCCCCTAGTCTGGACTTGCCCCCTTCGTCAAAACGCATTTTTCCGTTCACAGTGATGGTAAACAAGCCCGTGCCTGGGATTAGATGGCAGTCGTAGGAACTCATTTGGTGTGTGGTCAAGGGACATCCTAGCCATTTCTTTTGGAACTCCAAGCGGGCGTCATTGGCTGGCGCCTGGGGTATCAACGGATGGCCATCGAATATTATAGCACATGTGGGTTTTAGCTGCTTGCCAAACTGCGTGGCATATGCTTCAACATTGGGGAATTGTGGTTGAGCACTCGGTCCACTTGGAAAATACAGAAGGTCAAAAGACGCCAAAAGACTCTTCAAAAAGGGCTCTATGGGTTGTGCTGGATGGTTAGCCGGCCACTTTTGCCTAGGAGTTAAGTATACGTACTTGGATCTTGTTGTGTGTTGGCTGCTATGTTCATTGGGGTTGTAAGGTTTGGTAGAAATTTATTGATGGGTTGTGTACTGCAGGTGGGTTGAAGAGACCCTACTATCACCACTGGTGCTGGACATTTTTTGAAGCAGGAAAGAGAAACATTTGACTCAAGACATGCTACAGTCTTTTATCATCAAGAATTGAAACCTACAAGTTTGCCTGTGCCCGGTAAAAGGACAAGTTAGGTAAAAATACTGCATATAACACACTGGAGCCGAATAGGATACCTGGACTCATAGCCTTAGAGTGATGATTTACTGGAAAGAGTTATTTGCATCCAAAATGCTACCATAGGCTAGGCGAGATTTTGCTGGGTTCATTTCGAGCTGTTTTCGATCTCGATCAGAAAGAGGCGGGGTGATGGCCAGATAACCTTAGACTGACCAACACCACTCCTCAATTGATCTTTCTACTTATTTATGAAAAAATCAAGTGATTCAAACACAGACATAGAAGTGACAATTGTTTGCCACGCAGTTTGTTGTCTTGATGATATGGCAGGGTCATAATGCATCACTTGAGGTATCTATTGTATCACTCATGAACACCAAGAGACTGAAAAACACCAAGAGAACGAGGAATCGTCTCAATCCGGCAATACCTCTTCCGCTTTTGCTACTTTGCTCTAAATACCAAAAGATCGCTTGTTATCTCGAAGTGGCTCTGCACATCTCACCGTAACCATCTATCGATTCTGGCCGATTCTTGCCACAATTGCACATGAGCCACTGTAATGATCCGGCAGCTCTCCTATCGTCCCAATTCCACAAAAACAGCCCCTGCGTGTGACTCGACCAACCACGCCGAACCTTATCGCAATCTTCCATTCTTATCGGAGAATCAAGCGGGCTTCATACTAAACCCGTGAAATTACAGCAAATGGCCGTCGATCCGGTCACACAAGGAGGTTCGAAAGCTCAGCCGTCTGCGGCTGTGCCTGTCACAGGCCTCTTATATCGAAGTAGCAAAGAAGCTTCTTCCAAAACGCTGCGCAGGACAGCAATCAAAGATTAGCTATATAAGCATCCACAGTCCCGGCAATTCCGCCAACTATAGAAATTATGAGTGGTGCAGCAGGAACAGCAAAAGATATTGGCGTAGGCCTCGTTGGGTCTCTTGGCGGCAACAAGATTGCTGACGCCGTTGGAGGTGGTGAAGCTAGCCATATCATTGGAGGCATTGCAGGTGGACTTGGAGCCGGCGCTGCTGAGAACAAGGTTGAGCAGAAAGCCGACGAGAAGAAGGATTGAATTCTGGAAATAGGAAATCGAGGTTTTGAGAAGAGACCGTAGCAATTGACACTAGGGGGGGGGGGGGGGGGGGAGGTTT